>OOFB01005328.1:0-10553 GCA_900323305.1 Trachyrincus murrayi
AAAAAAAAAAAAAAAGAAAAAACAAAAAAAAAAAAAAAAAAAAAAAAAAAAAAAAAAAAAAGAGGGGGGGGGGGGGGGGGGGGGGGGGAGTGTAGATGTAGATAGATCATTCATAAATAAAGTACCTTCTATCGATATATCTTAAAAAAAAATAAAGTAGTGCGTTAAAGGTCAACAAATGAAATACATCAGCGCAGCGTCATTTTTAAAGGGTAAAAGTCCAACAGCTGTCCCTCTCTCAGCCTATATCTGCCTGTCAAAGACCACCTGTGAACTTATATGAGATGTATAATTTATAATGTAATTCATTTATAATGTTTTTGGCTTCCTGACACACCCCAACCTATTTGCAGTAGCTTAAGGTTTGCCATATAATGGGCTATTTAGGCTTCTTTCGGGAATACTTGCGTATTCTGAGAAGCGGTTTTTTTCTGTCGCCTTTTTTTTTCGTTGCGTCCTTTTTTTTGGATCAACCGAACGGAGGTTTTTCTTGGCATTGTAATATGCGTAGGGCGGGTGGTTAAGGGGTTATTAAAAATCACTTTAGAGGAAGAAAGAAAGGATGTGTCATCAGACACTGTGGCTGCATTCTACATTCCCTCCCAATTCTCTTCAGACTAGTGGTCTATAAGTCAGGGGCAGCGTAAATACCTGTCATTGCTCTGTGTGTGTGTGTGTGTGTGTGTGTGTGTGTGAGTCAGGAGTTGCACCCATTTCTCTTCCTTTATATGGATCAAGTTGCTTCATATTCACTGACTCACAAGGCATATCTTTACATCAGAGAAGACCGCACAGTGCAGCGTCCGACCAATAATTTAAAACAGCAAAAAGACACATAACTATCTTCTTGGTCACACACACACACACACACAACTTCATCATGACAATTCTTACATGTGAAAATACTGGGGGATGCGTCAGGAACCGGCATATTCCAAAACTCTACTATTAAAGTAAAACTACGGCGTGAAACACTTTGACATCGTTAAGATATGTCTATTAGTGATGTACAACGCACCCCAGGTCCTATTTTACCGTTTTGTGTAGTATTTCACTTTGCCACGGCTAAACTCGATTTCTGTCGACGCTACTACGTCACACGGAGACATGGCTGCAGCAGTTACAATGGGGTTTAATAGGTGAGTATGTCTTCAAATCGCTGTAGCATCAACCATAAGTATCAGATATTTCATTCCCATATGACAACAACTCAGGGGGGTCTGTCTCAGAATCACTGCATATTACATTTTTGCAATGTTCCTATGGCGAGAAATAAGTAATTTAGTAGGAGGACACACATATTTTCCGGGCCAGCATCCTCGTAAATCCAGAATTTACGTTTTTGCGGGTTTGGGGCATGGCCATGATCTCCGTACAGCTGCCGAGACATGGAGGAAACAGCTAGAGGCCTGGTAGTCACTGTTAACCCGGCCAATTCGGTCTGTTCTGGCAGCGGGGAGCCCAGATACGGCCGATGCATCTAGGTTTCGACATGCGGTCCTGGACCAGTCAGGCAGCGATTCATTGGATATCCCTTTTTTTCTTTCAGCATAAACTTGCTAGCCTCAGCGATTGAGTTCGGGGATCGGTTTGGCACTTCGTTTTTTCCCTGAAAGCGAGGGGTCCATGATCAAACTGCCATTGCGCGTTCTAGAATGCACCACTAGCTAAGCTAAAGATAAAGCTCTACCAGCCGAGTCACCATGCTCTCTAATCCCACGGCCGTTGTCAAATTTGATCGCCCGTGTGGCATATTGTATCATAGCATACTGCCAAATGTCTTTCTAGCTTTCACAATTATTAATAAAGCCTGTTATACATATTGTTACATTTGATTCATTTATTAAATTTATAAATGTACAATTTACAGAATGTTGCCTCCTGATGTTGAGAGGGGGTAGTGAAAGTCATTCTGGGTAATGTAGGAAAATAGCCCACTGGAGCTGATCGCGGGAAGCCTGAGACGACAGCCAGCGACAAATTGCAAATAACTATAAAGTACAATATTACACATATTGTAAAAATAAACCCTGGAATGAATCGATATTGCACGTTTCATAACAATGTCAAAGAGTTTTAGCCTGTATTATTCCTTTAAATACGACACATTACTTCCACTATACAAGACAGAAGGCTTGCTGATTCCCAGTGATACTAAACTACAAGCCTACAATTATGATAACGTTGGAATTTAAATGTCCACGGATTAATCTTGACAAATAGGCCGCTCTTGTCTGGGTTTCCTGCAAGAAAATAATTTTGAATCATTTCTTGTGATGGCTGTCTAAAAACAAATGGTCCATTTACATCACATAAGACAGTGAGGCCATTTGTTGGAACTACACTGGTTATCTTGGAAAACGTTCAATTGAAAAGAAAATGTAATACCTGTAAGGGAGTTACATTTGTGAGTTAGTAGATTAATGTTATGGTTGTGATGATGGTTACTGACACCATCACATGACTTCCATGTTATCCAATTATATTACATTCTGATTATAGAATATATATTAGTATGTCTCGTAGTGCAGTGTCAGTGCAGAAGCAGTTTTGAGTCAACATGGCTCATTGATGAAGAGGTTATCAGCATTCAGTGTTCCCCCACAACTCCCTCATGGGGCCGTAGTGCTCCATAATAATGATCAGCATAATGAATTGCATTTATATAGCGCTTACATAGTGAGTGTACGATATCACACGTCATACACTACCGATGGTAGCATTACATGGCAACAAACACAGCCATGACATCAACTTAAAGGGCCATAGCGATGTCGTTGTTTTGACTGATCTTTAACATTTGGAACCCCCTTCATTTTTTTAAACAAAGTTTGTGTGCAAAAATGTGTCTTGTTCGTTAGATCGTCAAATAAAAAAAGAAATATGTTTTAGTAGAGGAAAAATTGTTTACATGGAAAGATTGTTTTCCTGAAACCTCATCATGAACGGCAGTGAACAAATCCTTAAGGTATAGGATGAAAAGTACCAATTAATCACCAATAAACTATTAATAAAGAGCCCGGAGGAAGCTCCAATAATGGCGACAAGTCAGTCACACCAGTGGGAGTCTTTAAATGATGGCGGACCAGGGTATCGCTTATAAGCAAACGCATGTCCCATCTTTTTTCCCACCATTCAATACAGCATGATGACAGGCCCCCAGCGGAGCAGCTCAAATTTCCCTCGGTAAGTCTGTGAGTGTGGATAGCACTGAGCTACTTCTTCAAGGGCTCATGTTAAACCAATGCAAAACAAACAAACAAACAGCATTGCTAATTCCACTTTTCCACTTTTAACAAGCCTTCCACGGTTTTATTCACGCTTAGATCAATATTATTCACTTCTTCATGCTGTGATTTTTGTGGAAATTTCAAAAGAGACATGACAATGATGCTGATAAACACAAGGCCCAATACTATGACCAACTTAAAAAAAGAATACAATGTTCAATATATAGTATCGCCACAAATCAAATATTTTTCATTACATTACAAAGTGTTTTCCAACTTTCCCCTCTTTGCCTCCCAAACTCCCCTGGGAATAATTGTTTACCATAAGAACACGGCTGCATTGTACCCCATGGTTTAGACAGGTCCCCATCCTTACTTAGTTATTTCAGAGATGTATGACCTAATATTCTGTCATTTAGCACATTTTCAACTACCAAAACTAAAAAACTGCATGGGAAAATGAATTAGGGGTAGAATTTTGCGATGACTGGTGGGGGGAAGCCATAGAAGGTATCTGCACAACATCATAATTCAGTTCAAGGTTTTACACAGGGATGATTTCTCAAAATTCAAACTTGCTGAAATATATCCAGGTGTGAAGCATGACAGATGTTATGCAGATATGTTCTTTCTCTGCCCCAAATTGACAGATTTTTGGAAAGGTTATTTTGACTCTGTGTCTACCAAACTCAAAACAACTGTACAACCCTCTGCCTTAATTGCTATTTTGGGACTCTGGATAATTCAGCATCTTTAAATAATGTTATTTAATAAGATATTCTGGGATTCACCTCCTTGCGTGCTAGACGTTGTCACATTATGACACTGTAAATCTGCTAAAAGTCCCTCCATTTCCCAGTGGTTAAGAGATGTTATGTTCTATGTTATGAGAAAATAAAATAGACTTCGAGAGGTTCCACAGATAAGTTATTTCACAAAAGGCAGCCTGTAATTTCCTACTTCACTGAACTACTAATTATTATTATTATTATTATTATTATTATGCATACCTATTGTATTATATATATACCGATATACATACCTATATTTGATAGGTATATCTTTTTTGTATTATCTCTCCGTCAACTCACGAGGCAAAGCCCTCAGTCAGTGGACTGCATCGATGGTGCACCAACACAAGCCGGTTACTGATAGCCAGGTCACTTAATGTATGCCTGCTTTAAGTCCTAGTCCATTAATGGCCTGAGGGGAGGAACCCCTAAAACGCGCCACAGTGTTTACAGCAGAGAGAGAAAAACCTATTAATAAATCTGGAGCAGACAGCCTGGCAGAAGTGGCCTGAGGGGGTGAACCCTGCTCTGGGAGAGATGGATGGATGGACAGAGGAAAGAATAGAGGGAAAGAGAGAGATGAAGAAATTAAGACAAAGGGAAAAAAGAATGGAGGGAGAGGAAGTGGAAGAGTGTTGTGTGTATGTATATATATATATATATATGTGTGTGTGTGTGTGTGTGTGTGTGTGTGTGTGTGTGTGTATGTGTGTGTGTGTGTGTGTGTGTGTATGTGTGTGTGTGTTGTGCGGTGTAAACCATGGGTGCTGCTTGACGGATGGATGGAGGTTCTGAAAAGCCACAGCTGCCGCGCTCTTCCCAGAAAGAGCTCCAGCAGGAAAAGTGGCAGTATGTGGTTCAAACATCTAGCATCCCCTTACTATTTCTGACCCGCATACTGCAGAGCTCGTCAGAATGTGCGCCGGTCCAAAAAGTGTCCACATGTATGTGAGTAAATGGGAGCATGTGTGCCGCGCCATTATGATGTTTGTGCCTACACATAATAACATGAAAATGTTAGAGATTTTTTTTCTCTCTTGGTTTTGTACTTTAATCAGGCTAGTAAATGTAATGGTGTGTGTGTGTGCGTGTGTGTGTGTTCTCTGCACAGACATGCATGTATGTTCTGCATTCTGAATGTCTGTTTTCAATCAGTCTATTACACAGTGCAGCATCATTCTTCTCTGCCATGGCTGCCAACTATAAGTGCAGGACAGAAAATGAAGGGGGGATCGCTAGGTTTTCTTCCATTATTGTTTTAGAACTCCTATTAAACTTTGGAATAGACGCCTGCTAATTTCACTTGAAGGAGACATTTTGTTCTGTATCAAAACCTTTATGAAAAAGTTGTTTTATCAAATCAACTTTCGGTGAAATGGCCTTTCATTTACTTAAAAAATGAATTACTTAAAGTAAAAAAAGTTATAAGCTATGGTATTGCATAACTCATTTATACATCTTTCAAATAAATTCTGTTAAATTCCACATCGTGGGATAAGGAAGCCTTAAAAAGCCCAGCGATGATCTGACCAACAACTCATTACTCATTACATTACTCTCACTATTCACTGACCTTTTGAACTATTACTTTCACTATTCACTGACCTTTTGAAATGTTACTTTCATTATTCACTGATCTTTTGAATTATTACTTTCACTTTCATTCGGTTTCTTTTTCTACTGATGATGATGCTCATTACATCAACCATCAACACATCCAGCTCTGTACAGATGATGAACATCATCCTTACTGTGACACTGGAAGACAAGTCACAGGCTTTGCAGATTAAACAATGTGTCCAACACTCATAATCAAATAATTTATTGTTTCCTTGCTCATCCTAAATTATGACATTGTACACACACGTCTTTGGCACATACATACAAGCCTATGCTTAAATATACTGAAAGAGGGATGCAGACATGCACACGAACAGAAACCCCCCCCCCTCCACTCATGTGCGGACACATAACTGCTGGCCCTGCCGATGTGGGCACTTAAAACACAGACAAACACACACACAGAGACAAACAGACACAGAGACAAACACACATGTGGTTGCCCCATGTTATGTTACAGTTCTCAGATCTGATCTCTCTCTCTTGCCGTCTCTTTTCCAACAACACTCATTCTAACATGCCCCCCCGCCCCCTCACCCTCTCTCCCTTTCCCCCTCATCGCAGAAGGTGAAGAAGTACAAAGAATGGGATCAGAGCTTTTCCGATTCTTCTCCGGTTATTAACTACTGTTTGTCCCCTCAGAGGCCTGTCCTTGCCATTAACCAGACTGATGCTCTTTTCTCATGGAAATCAGCCTGCTGCTGCAGCAGCCACCACCACGGCCACTGCCCATAGAGGTGTAAGGCATTGGGGGGGCTTTCTTTTTTTGTGAAGACCTCCCTCCAGCAGCACACAAACAACACTCAAACTACTCTCTCCCCCCACCACTCTCTCTCTCTCTCTCCCTCTCTCTCCCTCACACTTTTTCTCCTCTCTCTATCTCACAGATAAACACATATATATATAGAACTACATATCGATATACATATATTGTGCTCATTCACACGTGTATACATGGAAACACGCACATATGCATGTATGCTCTTCAAGGAACAAACACACATCACAAAACAGCCATATGTGTGTGTGTGTGTGTGTGTGCGTGATCTCTAACAAACACATTCTCTCAATCACAAAGGCAAACATGAAACGTGCTGCCTCCCAACCGCAGGAGCATAGAAGTAATGTGAGGCAATGCAAAGGAGTTAATGAGAAGAAGAAAAGCTGTATTTTTGGAGGGTAGCTAAGAGACTGAAGTAGCTGTTTGTATACTATGACAAAATGAATAATTATGCTGTTCATAGTTCTGGCTACACAAACAGGTAGTTATTTCAATTAGGCAGTTAATAACATACCGACAAGAAGAATGTGTACTGGCCAACATACCAAATATGTGTTTAGTATGCCTTTAATTGTAGAGCTACTTCATTTAATGATGCAAGTTTTAACTATAACGTTTTTTTTCTAGGCTATATAATATTTAATATCACTTTTCCATTATGTCTTTCTGGACGATTGTCTAGGCTAGGCCGTAGCACTCACGTAGGCCTACACAAGCTGCACGTCTATCGCTAATCCACTGCAAAACAGGTGCATCAATTGTATGCTAACCTCACTTGTCGTAGGCTACATGCGACAACGCGACTTTAAACGCTACTTTTTCATTCTGACAATGTCTAGAAGGAATACGTTGTGCCGGATCTCTAGCGCTAGAAAGAAAAAAAAACATCAACACATGGGTCTCAACTTGCAAAAAGCAACTGTCAGTAACAAAGCCATTGTCTCGTGACGATCTCACTTCCATTTCCTTATTATGTAGCTCGAGGCGGTGGAAACGAGGCCCCGATGGAACGATAGCCTCGAACAGCCTGGACCAATACATCAGGACTAAAGCTTCACATAGCCTCCCGTAACTCCTACAGTTGGCCTATCTGTGTTGTTTACATCGAGGACGACATAAACATGACGTGCCATCTGTGTTGTTTTTGCTTAATTCGCCATCAAACGAAGCTTTATAGTGATAAGAGGAGATTATTTTGATTCAGACACAACCTGAATTGGGCTTACTTGTTCGCCATGTGTAGTTTTGTTTTGTTTATTTTTTTTTGTGTAGGCCTATTACTACCGTGTAACGGTGTTATTGTGAACACCACAACGCAATGAACAATGCATGATGGAAAGCTGACGGCTACTCAGAAACGGAAACATTTGAGCAACTCATACTTTGTGCCACTGCTGGTCACCTGGTAACCTGTCCTGAGAGCAGGCCTACGCCTAGCACATGTGTTCAGATGTCTTAACACACAACACTGCTCCATTACAAACAAATGTTGGCCAACGTTCTTCACGGCAAACACATTGTTAGTCGTTGTTTTTACACTTCAGATACTCATAACAAGTGAAGCTAGCCTAGCCTACTATAAATTGAACCCCCACATTTTGCATATGGCCCAACCCCCCTTTCGGGAGGTCTTGTTGAATATAACCGCTTAAAGCTGGGGACTCACATGTACGTCACCTACAGCTTGTAATATACATATAGGCCTATTATACACTTAAACTAAGTCAATACAACATGCAGTCACGGCTCGTCACAATCCGCCTCGACACTTTTAACAACGCCAAACAAGACGTTAAACATTACTAGGCCTACTTGTGTCCTATGTAACCGAGTCAAGAGAGACACACACACCCATACACACACACACACCCATACACACACACACACACACACACACACGAAAGTGATATTGATCTCAGATGAATTCTCAAAAGTAACAACACAACTACCACTTATGAGCGTGCGATGCACGGCAACAACGAACACCCTTCACAATCGGAACAACTTTTATCAAATAGTTACAGTCTCGCAAACACAGTACGGGACGTTGGCTCTCCCTTGATCCTCTGCAATGGCATGCTCAACATGATAAATATTCAGAAATTGCTTAAAATTCAGAAAATCGGCGAAAACGCTTAGTCAACATCAATAAACATCACCAAAGCAATGCGCAACAGACTGCATCGTGTTTTTAACTTGAAAGGTTGACATTTCTAACATATTTATCGACAAAGCTTCAAGAATAGGGGAGATCGAGTAATTAAAAATTAAATACCCAGATGCTTGCATACTTCCATAAAATGTCCTAAATTACACTAAATCGGATTTCAGATCAATAACAACACATTCATAGCGATTAAACTCTTGAGAATGTCAATCTGTCAGTCATCATTTGATAAAGTGTATACAACGATGGTATTCTTATTAAAAAAACATGCCCATCAGAACGTGCAGCCACATTATGAGGTCTTACAAAAACGAGCAGTTACCCACCAAAAAGTTTCCAGAACCGCATTAATCCATTTCACATGAAACCCTGATAACATTCCATTACGGACTTCACGCAAACCTACCGTGGGAGACCCCACGCCACCTTTCCCGGTCTTTCACTCTCCGATCTGTTGTTTTATTATTTTTTCCAAATTTTTCCAATAATCTTTCTATATTCGGGGCCTGAGTGTGTCTCGCTCTCCTCAGGCTGCAGCAGAGTTATGGGCGCGTGCATTGTGGGAGTGTGACGTCAGGCCACTTTCACAAACTTTTTTTTTTTTTAGAGAGAGAGCGAGAGCGAGAGAGAGAGAGAGAGAGAGAGAGAGAGAGAGAGAGAGTTTACCATTTTAGTTGATTTGCGGCAGGCATGTGTTCTCAATAGATTGGATTGAATTCACATTACATATGCTATGTGGTTATTATATAGGCCCACTTTTCGTTATTGGCTCGGCCTAGGCCTATATATAGTTAGGCTACAAATAATGCACAAATGAGAGACAAACAACTTTATAATAGCTTATGTAGGCCTATATTACTAGGTCTACTTGTGTAATGATCTCAACTTTCCAAAGAAAAAATAAACAAAAAATATATTATATCGTGTGTTTGTTTAACTAAGCATTAGACGTAAATACTTTTAATTTTTGTTTTAATATGCTCAGAAGATGAATTTGGTTGATTGTTAATCATTAGTGTAGGGTAACAAATAGGTTATAACTTGTGGGTTTGATTAGGCCTTATTATTGTAATATTTTGATATGTTTTATAATTCATCATCAGATTGTATTTTTTGTTATTAAATTGGGATTAAAACACTGTCAAAGCAAACTGCTCTTAGGCCTACATTTTAGTGAATGGATGATTAGGTCTACAACTCGGCATTCATATTTTATCGACGTTCGGCATTCATATTTTATCTTTGAACGAAAACATGTAGAAAAAAGCATCTTGTATGATATTAAAAAAATGTTTATTGCAATTGTCAAATCGCTAATAATCATGCGATCCAAAAGTTATAGGCCTAAACATAATTAAATGTTAATGTTAAAACAACAATTAAAATTGACTAAGTTATAAGCCTAAATCGTTCAAAATTAAGATCTGGAAACATAAGGAATGTAGACCTATAGACCTATGGCAGTAGCAAGAAAACATCCACATTTCCAATATGATGCAGGCATAATGTTTACACTTGCATTTCATGGCTCTTAAATTTATAGCCAGACGACTTATTGGATTTACAATGCGGTAAATGGACAAAACAATGTTATCTTTTAGCAATGCAACAGAAGGGGGTCCGAGGGGCAACTAGAAGAGCGGAATTCCGTCCGTTTTCGTAATTTGGATGCTTGCGCGGATCCCCACGTGTAAAACTCCGGTGGTCCCTTTCCACCTTGTGTTTTGGGGCGAAAGAATTACTTCCAGGGCACATCAACCCGTTTCCTCATCACCCCAACCCCCCACTTCTCCCTGCGATGTGCTTTCAACAACCCAACCAACTCGCGGGTGAGGTGAACGTGTTTGTGCAGAGAGAGACAGAGAGACAGAGTAGGGGGTGGGGGAGCAAGAGTTTTCAATAAGCCTTTCGGCTTGTTCAATACGAGGGCGGGTTGGGGCGGGGGGGGGGGGGGGGGGGGGGGG
>OOFB01005328.1:20583-40384 GCA_900323305.1 Trachyrincus murrayi
CCCCCGCCCCCGCCCCCCCCCCCCCCCGCCCCAGCACCTTTTGGGCTTCCTCCCTTCTTAGATGGGGTACTTTTTTATGTGGCCTTTTCAAAGTTTCTTATGTTGCCCACTGGGTTTTTGGAAGATTTTCCCTTACCCGTTAGTGGTTGGGCACAACCTCAGGGTTAGGTAGTGCCACTCATTTGAACCTTTAGACTGGCAGGGTATTTCAATTACACTTGACATTGCTCAATTTATTGCTTGTTAAGTGATTAACACGTTTTCAGTCCATTTTAAGAAATACCTGATGTAGCTTTTATATTGATGGATGATATTCTCTGTGCAAAAAAAGCAATCATACATTGTGAAATTAAAAATATTGTAAACGGGAGCATCAAGTTTCTTTCCCTTTTAATATCACGTTAGCTGAAGAATAAAATCTGATGATGAAGCCAATCTAGAGATTTGAGCTTACTTCGGGTTGCCAGGGTTGACGAGACGCGTTTGCGCCTATGGTTGGTGCACGCCGTTGGCGGTTGGACGTTGGTACTACTAAAATTGTTATATAATCGCGTTGTATCTTTGTGCATGGTAGTTCTCTAATCTATAATATATATATATAAAGCGAGATAGACAACATGTAATGTCCAATTCGTTAAACTTTTGGACTGCTAAAATGAATGCATGTTTCTTAGATGATTTCGGTGGATAGAGGTATTGAAACCTGGCATCTCCATCCTCAGGGATGAACGGCCGTCTGTGTGAACGGCGGCTAATGGCTGCGGGAGCTCCGGATAGCTAAAGCTGGCTACGGGTAATCTTCAACCGACTGTTTATTTGCCTGGCTGTGGTATATATATATATTGCATCGTTATTGTTTTAACCACTTTGTTCTCGTCATATATCTTATTTTTGTTAACACACTTCTAATGCTAACTAGATAATGCAACAAGACTTGTAGGTATGACCAGTCTTGTTTGCCGTTGCTAGGCCAATTTTGTAAACTTGTGGAAGCACTTGCATGAGCTAAAACCAACGATGACTAGATTACTTATTTATCTACCAAAGTATCGCAAATGAGGATACCCCACGTTTACTTTTGATGTACAGGGTTTCAATTATGTTCCGTTGCTCGAGGGATGGAAATGACTGTCACTGAAGATAATTGTGTCATCTGAGTTGATATGTGGATAGTTAATTCATACTGGTGAATGTGGCTAGTAATATAACCTAGCTACATCGGGGCTACGCTCTTAAGGCATTAACGCCAACTAAAATTAGTCTTGTGTCACGTTTTTCCACGAGAATAATAGTTTACACTTATTGCTTAGTCTCTTTATTTATCATGCATTCAGTAAAATATGCTTGCCTTTTAAATAAGTAAATTGCTACTGGTCATTGTGTGTTTTATCTTAGATATTCTGGTCGAGCCATCCCGCTGCTCGTTGAATTGTAACTGAAGCTGCGCTTGAACGTAGTGGGGATAAGGTGCCAAGAAAGGAGGTTTGTCGGCCGCTCCTCATCCTCCTCACCATGTCCAAGAGCAAGAGCCCCGAGTCGGTGAAGGTGGTTGTCCGATGTCGGCCCATGAACGAGAAAGAACGGGCGACCAAGTTTCAGAAAGTCGTTACTGTGGATGTTAAACTGGGCCAAATTATTGTCAGGAATCCCAGAGTGGCCTCAGCCCACGAACACCCCAAGGTCTTCACCTTTGACTCGGTCTATGATTCGAACTCTAAACAGATCGATCTCTATGATGAGACCTTCAGGCAGCTAGTTGACTCAGTTCTCCTGGGGTTCAACGGGACCATCTTTGCATATGGGCAGACTGGCACAGGAAAGACCTACACTATGGAGGGGGTGAGAAATGACCCAGAGAGGAGAGGGGTGATCCCCAACTCCTTTGAACACATATTCACACACATATCACGCTCCCAGAACCAACAGTACCTGGTGAGAGCTTCCTATCTGGAAATCTACCAAGAGGAGATCAGAGACTTGATTTCCAAGGACCAGTCGCATCGTCTTGAGCTGAAAGAGCGGCCCGACACGGGCGTGTATGTGAAAGACCTCTCGTCGTTTGTGACCAAGAGCGCTGGAGAGATTGAGCGCGTCATGATCCTGGGAAACCAGAACCGGTCGGTGGGGTCCACCAACATGAACGAACACAGCTCGCGCTCCCATGCCATCTTTGTCATCACCGTCGAGTGCAGCGAACTGGGCGTGGATGGAGAGAACCACATCAGGGTGGGCAAGCTGAACCTGGTGGATTTGGCCGGCAGCGAGAGGCAGGCCAAGACTGGTGCCCAGGGGGAGAGGCTGAAGGAAGCCACCAAGATTAACCTGTCCCTTTCGGCGCTGGGCAACGTGATATCGGCGCTGGTGGACGGCAGGAGCACCCACATCCCCTACCGCGACTCCAAGCTCACCCGTCTGCTGCAGGACTCCCTCGGGGGCAACGCCCGCACTGTGATGGTGGCCAACATCGGGCCAGCGTGCTACAACGTGGAAGAGACGCTGACCACGCTGCGCTACTCCAACAGAGCCAAGAACATCAGGAACAAGCCGCGAATCAACGAAGACCCCAAGGACGCCCTGCTCAGGGAGTTCCAGGAGCAGATCGCCCGGCTGAAGGAGCAGCTGGAGAGGCGCTCTGGGAAGAAGAAGAAAAGGCGACAGAGGAGGAGGGTTGGGGAGGGCGGCCACGAGGAAGACGTGGAGGACGGTGAGACGGAAGACGACGATGAGGAGGAGGAGGAAGAGGAAGGCGTTGGCGACCAGGGGGACTACTGGCGGGAGCAGCAGGAGAAACTGGAGAGGGAGAGGAAGGCCATCATGGAGGACCACAGCCTGGTGGCCGAGGAGAAAGTGCGGCTGCTCAAAGAGAAAGAGAAGAAGATGGAGGACCTGAGGAAAGAGAAGGAGGTTGGGGAGATGCTGTCCGCCAAGGTCAAGGTAAGCAGAACACAAGCCAGGCAGGAGCAGCATCTAGTGAGTCCTGTCTAATGCTGCCGAAGACGTGGTGGACATTCCCAAAATGTACTAGTCCCTATTACCAGACTAGTATCTCACACTAGTCCCTATTACCGGACTAGTGTTCTGTTATGTCTGTACTAGTATCTCACACTAGTCCTTATCACCGGACTAGTGTTCTGTTATGTCTGTACTGGTATCTCACACTAGTCCTTATCACCGGACTAGTGTTCTATTATGTCTGTACTGGTATCTCACACTAGTCCTTATCACCGGACTAGTGTTTATTATGTCTGTACTAGTGTCTCACACTAGTCCCTATCACCGGACTAGTGTTCTATTATGTCTGTACTAGTATCTCACACTAGTCCCTGTCACCGGACTAGTGTTCTATTATGTCTGTACTTGTATCTTACACTAGTCCCTATCACCGGACTAGTGTTCTTGGAAGAAGGGCAGCAGATAACTAAAGTAAAGAAAGCTCTGTTTGTTTCAGTTTGTTATGTATAATTATGGAAACCCAAGGCCACAGAGCCCCTTGCATGTACTTCAGTATGTACGTTCTAGTAAAGCGGAACAAGTTAAGGCGTGTACGTTGGTTCCCCTGCGGGTTCCTTTTATCCAAACACTGCATTTGTGTGTATCCATGCTGTACCATTTTTTTTTACCTTGCTTTCAGGTCTTACTTCCTCTTATCCATGTCTTATTTTTTTGTAATTGGATTGAAGCCAGATGGCAAGAAATTGTTCAGCTGAGGGAAACCCTGGGCTTCCTTGTGTATAACAATCTGCTCTAACCCACCATTCAGGCAATGGAGAGTAAACTCCTGGTCGGTGGTAAGAACATTGTGGATCACACCAATGAACAACAAAGAATCTTGGAGCAGAAGAGACATGAAATTGCTGAACAGGTTATAAAGTTACATTCATTACTCATCACCCCACACACACACACACACACACACACTCTTTTCAGCAAAGAGAACGTGGCTGGTCGGTTACCCAGCACTGCAGGGGGTTTCCAGCCACAGTCGAAGTGTACCGATAGTTGGCTTGTACTCTTTAGCCAACTGTAGCAGCGGCGAGGCCAGAAGGCTCACTCACTTGGAAACGATGACTTTTCCGCTATCGTCAACTGCTGAGATGTGTATATTTCTGTGTATTTGTGTGTGTAGAAACGGCGGGAGCGTGAGATGCAGCAGCAGGTGGAGAATCGTGACGAGGAGACCCTGGAGCTAAAAGAGACCTACAGCTCTTTGCAGCAAGAAGTCGACATCAAAACGAAGAAGCTGAAAAAGGTAGCTCACCTCTTAGTCCCACCCACTTTTATTGGGCCATTACTGTTTTGAGTAGACATTTTGAATCATTTTTATCGATCAATGTCAAGAAGTCAATTGTCAAGTAAATTTATAGCTCAGCAATACAGATCCCTGACTCAATGCTATACGTTTCTGACTCCAGGCTTAGTGAGTAGACACATTCCAAAATGCAGTAAACCTATATATATATATATATATATATATATATATATATATGAAAGGAAGCTTTTAAAGGAAATGTGTACTTGAGTTTAGATCCTTAGTTTAGGCCAACATTGAAGTATATGGGCTTTCCTTATTCAAATTGTTTTAGCAATTGAACGTGCTTTATTAGGACGAGTGTTGAAAACACGGTCTGTGTCAATCATTAATATATGCTTGTTGTCCTCCTCTGTCCCTGTCAGTTGTTTGCTAAACTGCAGGCGGTGAAGGCAGAGATCCAGGACGTGCAGGAGGCTCACATCAAGGAGCGGCAGGACCTGGAACAGAGCCAGAATGAGCTGACCAGAGAGCTCAAGCTCAAGTAAGTGACATCTCGTCGTCTTTCAACTCACACTTGTGAGTTGCATGTACGCAGGAGACAATGCATTAGATTAGTGGTATAACTTATTATAACGTATAGTATAACTTAGTATAACGTAATCCTCTCTGAGCTGATCTGATCGCTTGTGTTTAGAGACCGATGTAACGGTTTGGCCGATATCGACTTTTTTGATCGGGATCGTCAGTTGCAGCTGATGTGTCCCGATTTTTGAATAAGTATGCAAAGTAGAGCAGACTGCAAACTATGCTCAACACTGACTTTTGAATGTGTGGTACACTACATTTTACACATAATATCATTTCTCACCAGCCGTGTAATAACCCGAGGACCGGAGCTGTCATTTTCTCATTTTCTATTTTTATTTATTTGCTTATGAGTTAAATGTTCTCAAATATAAAAACTGTAATAAAATATACATATTTCAAATTGATTAAAAAAAAAAAAAGTATCGGCCAAAAAATTGGTAATCGGTGGGCTAGGGCTCTCCAAAATCTGTATCGGTGGCAAAAAAGTAATATCGGTCGGGCTCTACTTGTGTTCCCATCGGACATTGGCCCTGACATTGGCCCTGACATTTCTGATTGTGAAGGAGGCCTTTATATTGAGCAATGTGGGTGACTCAATGTTGATTTGTTTTCAGAATTAATTTTATAGCAAGTCGTTGATGTGTTTAAATTTGCTCCCAGTTTGGCCCCTGCTGAACTTATAGCGATGGCAAAGAATTTTCTGCTTGTGCTATAGTCGCATGATGAACATGTGATTACTAACACGTAACCAATGCATGGTTGCTCCCTTCATGGCTGGGTTCCTCCCAAATGAATGTGACAGCCCAGTATCAGCATACCCCAGTTAGGACTGCACTTGCACTGCTGAGAACTTCTCAGCCTGAATTAATCTGCCTCTATGATTCACTTTTGCAAAATAGTGATGGGCAACGCTGTGTGTGTTACCAAGACAAACCAGACACAGACATGCATAAAATATGTACACATACACTTTCTCATCTGTGGTCTTTCATTAGTTAGTAAATAACATGGATAATCAAGTTGATCGGTTCTAGCCAGGGTAATGCCTATCAGTTAGTTAAAGTGAAGCTTCTTCTCGTTAAGTGTTTATGTAGAACTGTGACGGTTTCCTGGTAGAATAGTGGTAACGGGTTAGATAACTGCATATGCTGTTCAATTTCACAGTCTCCCGCTTCCTTGTTTTGGTTATGTTCTCAAGAGTGATGCATATCATCCAAGAGTGAACACAACAAGTGTGGAGTTCTGGTAGTCTCATTCGCATACAGCATTTCCACTATTACCTGCATAGAAGTGGCAGCCTGCAAGACGTAAAATATGTTACAACATGTTCTAACATTTCTTACCAATAAGAGCGCCTTCTGCAATTACATTTGCGGTGCTAGTCCTTCGTACGTGCGGCTCCTCTGCAACATTTTCTTTTTATTTGGTCTGCTTAAATTTGTGCTGAATTAGAAATGAACCAAAAATAGCAATTTAATTCTGATTCTGATGAACCAAACAGCTTGTGAAAGGGCCCTTAAGCATTGCTTCAGCCATTTTAAATACCTGGCCACAGTGTAGCGACACAAAACTGGACTTGTATGCTGCTCCTCTGTCTTTGGCATCCGTTATAATCCTTAGTCATGTCTATGTGGGATTTGTTTTATACAACGGTGTGCTGTTCTGTCTTCGGCAGGCATCTGATCATTGAAAACTTCATCCCTATGGAGGAGAAGAACAAGATGGTGAGCAGAGCGTTCTTTGACGAGGAGGACGACCACTGGAAAGTGAAGGCCATCACGCGACTAGAGGAGTAAGGAACCTTAACCCAATATCCTGGCAGAAGGCATTTCAGTTCGCTTTACAATGCCTGTGTCATGAATACAGCAAGGAACACGATGCATGTATAGGCAGTCGGATTTTGTTTTTATGTTGGATATGATTTTATTTAAACCTGAAATGATTATCAGTTATGTTCTTAGTACCTCACGTAATTAAATGTTTGTTTGGTGGAGCTAGAGGGCAATGCTACACGTCATCTCCGTATAACGTTGGCTGTTTTCATCACAGTCCAAGTCACTGGTGACAGGATTTTCAGTAGAGCTTATTCAGTAAAAAAAACCAACAACAACTGGGTGACATTCAACAGGGACGGCCCTTATTGGCTTGAACAAATGGCTTGAGATCTGTTGGTGTTTTACGTTTGATTTTAGTGCAGTTTTTGACTTGGTTGATCATAAATTGTTGCAGAAGAAACTCATTATGGTTTGAAACAAACTGCCCTTGATTAGGTGCACTTGTACCTGACTGACACAATCCTTCTATATTAATGAATCCTTTTCTTCCTTTTTTAACAACGCGTGGCGTGCCTCAGGGTAGTTGCTTGGCCCCCTCCTCTATCTAATTTTCATAAATGACATGTCGTATACTTTACCCTGCTCTCAAATTACAACCTATGCGGACAAGATACTGAAGTAATCAGCGAAGTGAGCTTTCAGAATTCACTAAACTGCTCTTACTGAAATGAAATTTGAATTAATAGTTGAATTAATAAATGCTTGCAGATGATGGGTTTTACCCCTCCATGTGGTGATTCTAACTTGTCTTTATGTGTGTCCCCAGCGACCAGCAGATGATGAGCAGGCCTGTGTCTGCTGTGGGCTACAGGAGACCTCTCAGCCAGCACGCACGTGTGGCCATGGTGATGAGGCCCGAGGTCCGATACAAAGTAAGTCTCATGTGACAAGTCGCATCCAATGGGATATATACACCGGGATTGCTAACCCACTAAAATAACGTCTCAATGCATCTCAATGTTTTGAGTTTGTGCTGTACGTTTGCCCATCTTTAAATGAAAACTTAGAAGATTATCATTATTATTATTATCATTATTTGAAATGAGGGGGCTGAAACGACAAGGAGCACGATACTGCATATTGGGGGCTGCGGCTGGGGTGCATTGTACATCACCAATAGAAGTTATATAAGGATGTCAAAGTGTTTTAGGCTGTATTATTCCTGTAAGATATGGCTTTGAACGTACAAATGATCATAAAACAAAAAAGATTGTGCATTGCGCAAAGTTTCAATGAAATTGCACCGCAGCACTAGCGCTATTCAAAAGCATGCAAAGAAAAAATACACATGCACTATTCTGGGTGGCGGGTCGCCAGAGAAGCAAAACGAAGAAAACATTATAACTGGAGTGTATTGCCTAATTCCAAACCTGTTCTTAGTAGTAGGTAGAGGCTTTTTTATATATTTTGCTGTCGTCTAAACTTTGAAATGGCTGCTAAATTATTATTATAACCTCCCCCCCCCCCCCCACTGGAATCATTGATCACACTAAAACCTCTCTGCGTCCACACACATCAGCACCATGCACATCAGCACACGCACATAAGCACCGCTGCTGGAAAAAATCCTAGGGGAGACTCCGGGTTCATAATGTGTAAACAGTTTTATACCCTCGTCACTGTGTTTTTTGGTGCCAAGGCTGAGAATATCCTGAAGCTGGAGATGGACCTGCCAGAGCGGACCACCAGGGAGTACGAGGAGCCGGTGATCGCACCCAACGTGGCGGCGGCCCTGGAGGCGGCCCTCAGGGACGAGGACGAGATCCAGGTGGACGCCTCGGGCTTCCACAGCAGCCTGGGACCGATGGGAGCCATCAGCCCCTCTGCCGCCGGAGGCAGCCTCAGGAAACCAAAGTCAGGGTAAGACGAGCCGCCAGGCTCCCTCCCTGCTTGCTGGAGCCCTTTCTCCTGAGTTCTTGCGCTTTTTAATTAGAACTGAGGGTTTTTGTATGCATGAAAGTCTCCGGAAATACCAATACTAGTTTATTCCTTGCTCAACATCGTAGCGATAACTTCGTATTTTACTTATATAAGCAGCGTAACGCCGACACAAACATTAGTTTGATTTGTGAAAGAGTCCCTCATTTATACTCTTCAGAAATTAAATGTTCGTTTGACATCTTGAATTTCGTCTATGTTACTACGTCCATCTACATGTAACGACAGCAGCGCTTTTCTGAGAAGTTCAGAGATTTTCAACCTGAAGCGCCCAGAGCGGCTGCACAAAGAGGGTGAAACGTCGAGGGCAGCGTCTGCATGTGACTGCATAAGCGCTCTCCTCATTGGAAAAAAATTGAAAAAAAGCAGGCGCTCTGAAAAAGACTGTGGACACCTAAGTCATGTCCGGGTAGACTCCACTGAAAGGCCCTCCCTATTTGAATGAACAATTTGCTTTCAAGGACGTTTTGTATTTGATACAATGTATGTTATGTAATGTAATGTTTTTAGTGTATTGCTTCCTGGTGGAGGTCATACTAGGGCAGGAGAATCTAGAATCTTTTATTTGACAAGCTATGTTGTCAAGAATTTTAACCATTCTCTTTCTGCAATCCAGCCGACTGAAAACGGGCAAGAAATCCAGCACACCAACTTCTCCATTTAGTCCGTCCAGTCCAGCGTCTCCTCTCTACCCACAATCCCGTGGCCTGGTGCCCAAATGACACCTTCTTCCACTACTGCCACCGACCGCCACTCTATCGCACCTTTTCACCCCAAACCTTGAGATCAAGGGATGGTATTCGTGTTTGTCTGTTTTTTAATTTGTATTATTATTATTATTGTTGTTGTTGCTGTTATTATTATTCCCTGAAGAAAAGAAAAAAAACAGTTTTGGTTCTTCTTCAAAATATAACAATAAAACATGCTGCTGTTTTTTGTAACCTAACCCACTACAAGTCCATCCACTGATGGTTCTCTGATCTTCTGGAGATGGCATAACCCAGTTGCTGACCCTCCTGAGTCAGTTAGTTATTGGATGCATGCATGGTTTTCACTCTGGCAATGCACTAACTTATAACACTCAACTACACTGGCATAGTTTTACTCTGATCTTGGACAGAACGCCAGAAGTCTTCAGTTCTGTATCTTAATGTACAGAGAATCACGGTGGGCCTCAAACACTCAACCCAAGCCCACACGCACGCACACGCGAAAGTGGCAATGCTGAATTGAAGTTACCCACAATGCTCTTCCTCAGAACTCCGGCTACGTTGCGTTCTTGTTGCATGCTGGGATCCCTTCACATGTGGGTAACAGGGACTGGGTGTCGACACCTGCACTCAGAACTGCTGCTTGTCACAACTTGTGTGTGTACGTTTTGGAGGTTAATATTTCACCCGAATGTCGAACTTTTTAGGTATCACATTGCGCTGTTCTCGTTACATGGTTCGTATTGGGGAACATGTTAGAAGTGAGTCTGTTCATGTCTATTTGTGTGTTTTTCTGCTGAACTATTATGTGTGTATCTGTAACAAGATGAAGAGCAAATGGCGGACTGGGTCAAGTTGCTGTAATTGGTAAGGGGCTGCAGCATGCTAGACACAGAGGGGGGACTTCAAGAGAGAGCGCGAAGCACATGCACTACAGATTTGTATGTTGTGGACCTTGGAGCAGTTCCAAAAACACAAAAACAAACCCAATGGCTTGCAAAGCTACCCACCTGGAACGGGCCACAGAAACATCAGGGTTCCAAGGTGCCTTAACCCTCGTCCTTAACCTCTGAGCTGCAAATGTGCACTCTTACATTGGTCTGCCAAGTATCATTTTCTCTATTTTTTATTTATTTTTTTAATTTTTTTTAGTCCTGCAGTTGGTGATTAGGTCATTTCCAGATCCTGTCAATTACAGTGCATGCTGAGTGCACACTTTGAGTGAGCATTTTGACTGCTGCTCCCCATGTCTACGAGGGGAAATGGTCCTATAGGCGTCAGGTGGATGATGGATGCTTATTTTGTTTATTTCGAGCATCTTATCATCTGAGTAGTGTTTGAAGTGAACTGTTAAACCATCTGCCCTATGCTGCACACAAGACCATGGCCTCAAACGGACCACATGCTCCAAAAGGAATAAAAACGCAACATTGCAAGTATTTCCTGCCTGACTTACAGGACAATTAACAACTCCTCTCTCTGGCAATATGTTACTTTGTGCTCCTCTACGCGGGAGGCATGTTTCCGCCCGCTTGCTGCTACTGTGTATAGGGTTCTGCTCATCCCACTGTGAGACGGCACCGCGGCCTGTGACCAATAGCTGAAATCCACGTCTGGTGTCGAATGGTGCCAGTGTGTGTGTGTGACCCTTTTGGCTTGAGTATATTCACAAAGCAGATGAGCGAGCTTTATGTGAAAAGGATTTCAACTGCCCTCTGACTCGAGTGTTTAATTTTTTGTAAAATGTATGTGGATGTATTGCTGAATATACATGTATTGTTAGGCTTATTCTCAGTCAATTTTGCAGTAATAAGTTTCATGAATGGAAAAAAAAACTTACCACCTTTTGATCATTCTTTTATATACAGATGTAAATATACGTTTTAGTTTTTTTTCATTTCTAATACATATTTTTTTGGAGCTGTGCAATTTAAATGTATTTGAAAAGAATGTGTTTGTGTATCATTTGTCTAACTCAAGGTACAGTTTCTTTTTTCTGCACTCATTAAATGGCTTTAGTCACAAAGTCCTTCACTTGATATTTATTTTAGCTTTTCACCTGTTGCACAAGGTTACAAGGCCATGTTTTGAAGGCCCTTCTCAGTCAATAGTTAAGTGTAAATGTAGCTTTGCAAGTCATAGAGTAATCTGTTTCACTGTACTTAATACCTTATTGGAAAGTCATTATTCAGGTAACCTTAGCGTGGCGATGCTGTATACCTGCTGCATGTTTTTAGCCAGCTTGATTTGTTAGGAATCGGGGTTGTTTTTGAGTGGAAATTAACCCCCCAAAAAATGGGAATATTCCATAGCCACACCACTGGACTTAAAACGTCATATATAAGACTACAATGACCAACTTTTAGTTATTGACCATGATTCTGTTCAATAGAAAATATGCTGGTGCACTTCTATCTCTGGCTAGCGGTGTCTACTTTAGTGTCTTGACTATTAAAGACAATTATATCGGAAGACAAATGTTTACTGTTGTTTTTCATCAATTGATAGAGTAATGCAATTGACTTCAGTCCCTACAAACCAACCTTGACTATTACAAATTATTGGTATATGGAGTTTATTAACACCCAATTCATAGTTGAAACAAGTCACACTATATTAACTTATATAAGTGCAAGAAAAGATCTTGACATTCAGCAGAGGCTCACAATAGAGAAAAAAACAATGATTTTTGTAAAGTAAACAGGAATGGTTGTACATACTGTATTTATAGGCGAGACAACAGCCACATACATGTCAATTATAGCAGTTTTCAGAGAAGTAAAGGATTCATGATATATCGCACTATCGACATTTTCAAGGGATTCTATTTTCTCGTATTATTCCTCTTGTATGTACTCAAGATGAATATTAACTGCTACTGCTGGAGGTGAAAACCACTTTCTTTTTTTACAAACGGTCCTTTTTTGCTGAGGTCACCCAGCTGACTCAGCAGGCTGTAGTGCAAAATGCTGGTAAAGCTAGCATGAAAGAAAAGATGCATGACAACCTTCAAAAAACAATTGGTTCATTTGAAATGATACCTTAGATGAACTGAGAAGAGAACTGCATTGGTCTTGTTTCTTCAAAATAACACTATGTGAAGAGCCACTCACTGAGAGTTCATAGTCCAATGAAACAAGATTATTTGGCACAAAATGTTAAAAGACCAGTTCCAAAAATACAGTGCAAAAATAATGATGCCCATCCAACTGGAAAAAGTCATGAAAATGATGTCCCAAATATACAAACATCCATGGATATTGATTTTATGGGTGAGAAAAATGTGAAACGGATACAAATGTATGTCACACAATACCATGTCATGAAGTAATATAAAAATAACAAAAAAAGAACACTAGCAAACCTTAAAAGCAAATAAAAATGATGTATAAAAACTATTTTGCCAGGTAATAATGCCTTGCTGATGTATGGTGGAATATAGTATCAATATGACTATTATTTTTATTTAAGTGTTGTTTCTTGTTGGGTTGTAGAGAGGAAATGTGACATGGATGAATGTCATAACGAAAAAGTACATTTCCTCCCCGATACACACAGAAACAAAGACACATTCAACTTGTACAATGGAAATAAATGTGCATAGATTCAGTTCTCTAGTGAATCCAGTACCGTCAACATAAAACTCACAATCAAATGGATACTTGTTCATTTCATTCAAGAGGGACACTACTAACAATGCTGTCTATACTAATTATCTTACTTCTTAATTCTCTTTCTTGGTTTGGGGCTCCGTTTCAATATCAGAGCAGGTACTCCCCAAAACCAACCACAATCTTAACAAATCGCTTCTGGCTACAAATCTGATATTACAGAGAAGAATCTACTGAATTCCCAATGCCCCTTGCCATGGCAAGCAAACACTTCTTCAACTTTTGCTCACAAGACCACAACTAAAATGCTTTGTTCTTCTCTCAAACACTCCTCAACCCCACCACACTTGTCTTATTCAAACAGGGTTCAGGGTTAGAGGCCAAAGTCATTTGGCTTCTTGGTCGTCGCAACTCTCCCCCCGCACCCCTCGGCATGGAAGCAAGGAGGGACGAACTGTTAAGAACCTGTAGTGAACAACAAGGATGACCTTACCTAGCAGTACTGAGCTCCCTCAACATGACCTGTTGACCCAATTTATCCGCTAGTAGTTAACGTTGGGTAATGGAGTGCATGCGATGCATCGATGCATTAAATAGCAAAACAGACCGACATCTTGGTGGTAGACCAAGAGGGGCTCTCCCTGTAATAGGAAGGACACATGCTATAATCATATTGGGTTTGGTGGTGGTCTGAACAAAAAGCTACAACTGAGAAAGGGCGCTGTCATTTCTAAACTCAAAATAATCATCAGAATTTTTTTTATTTATTTCATGCATAGCAAACCTGGGTCCAAGCCTACCATTTGCTGAAAGACTCATTGGGGGAACTGAGATGAAGAAGCACTGGAGCAACGAGAGTGTGAGAATCAACGACGGTCAGGTCATATACAGAGGGAGAGTGTGTGGAGCGACCCAGACGAGCTCAGAGAGGGAATATTGTCCTTCCTTGTTCAGGTTGTAGTGGGAGAGGGGGAGGAGGGAGAGGGTGAGACAACTCAGCCCCCCCCCTCATTCTAGGATGTTGCAGATTCCAGTGCCCCCTCCTCTTCTTGAGGAGACCTAGCCGTGCATGTCCTGGCTCTCCCCCGGCCTCACTTCTCCCTGTAGTAGAGCAGGTACATCTTGAGCGGCTCGGGCAGAGGCAGCCCCAGAATCCTCTCTCTCAGGACGTTGACCGTCGGCTCGGCTCGAAGCGCCTCCCCCCTCCCCCTCCCCCGCTCCTCTCGCTCCTCCCCTCCATCGTCCTCCTCCACGGCTGCCGCCTCGGGCTCCTCCACCGCCCCTCTCGCCGCCCTACGGCTGCCTCTCCTGCGTCTCCTCTCCTCCCTCTCGTCATCCTCCTCCTCCCCCCCCTCCCCGGCTCCTCCCCGGCTGTTGTTGTTGCCGTCGGGGGGGGCGGGGCCGGAATGAGCCGCCTGACGGCCGGTGAGCACCAGGCTGTTGCAGTGGCGCCGGTGGACGCGTCGCCTCTTGAAGCGGGGCCCGTACTTGTGGAGCCCCGCCACCGCCAGGCCCCGCCCCACGCTGAAGGAGGAGCCGCGGCCGCGCGCCGGACCCCCGCCGCCGCCACCGATGCCACCGCCGTCCCGGGTCACCCGGAGTGTGTGGCGGATGGAGATGCGAGCGAGCTCCTGCAGCGTGCGCACCTCCAGCACGGCTGGTGCGCGAGGAATAAAGTGAACAACTTAACTCTGAATAATAATACTGAACAGGTATTTATTTAGATTAGACACTGCACTCTCATATATATGTCATGTAATATTATTATTGTACATACTACTGTAAATACAAATACTGTCTTTTTTTGTTCACATTATTTTGTATTCTATTCACACTTTATTATTATTAGTCTTTTTTATATCGATATTTTGTTTCATGGTATGTTGTTGCTATGACCAAATTTCCCCTCAGGGTTGAATAAAGTACCCATTTATCTATCCATTTAAAGATATCGATATCTAAAACATAAAAATCGATACTTTTATCGCGCTACACCCGAAAATGTATGTATAAATCCTAGACGGAAACAAACATGGCCACGACTTCTTCATTATTTTCCGTCTCCATCCGTTTCTGATTGTAAGCAAACGGAGCACATCCCGCCCTATTCCGATGAGGTGTCGTACCTGAATATTCACACATTTTGGTACTTTTGGTACATTTTGGTACTACAGGCAAAACAGCTCTTAGTCTTAGTCCATTTCCTATGGAGTTAGAGGGGCTCTATCCTGAGACAAGCGAGTACCAGATGGGGCTAGTGGAAGCTTACAAAGTGAGCCGACAATAAATATAAAGCTGTACTGAATACGACAGAAACACAGCCTAGTGTGCCAGATTGAAAGCACTAAAGCGAGACTCACGTAGTGGCACAGCCTTGGGCTTGCCGTTGGTATTGTATTTGGGCAAGACCAGAGGAGCGAAGGACACCGAGATGATCTTTTTGGTCTCCCAGCTGTTCTGCCCCGTCCGGGTGATCTTTGTCAGCTATGGGGAACACAACAGCAACCCGAACGCCATTATAACTGAACTGACGCTGGTAGTGATACAATCTTAAGAACACAGGAGTGAATCATTTTCTTTTCAACCTTATCATACAGTCACATCATGATAATACCCATTTTACCTAAAAATGCATTATACTAAAAATTATAATATTAGATTTATAAATGTATTGTACTTACAGAGTAACAGTTACAGCCTTTATGTATACGATTTAGACACTATTATTGTATTTTCTATCACGATAAACTCAAAATGCTATACATAATGTGTGCAGTACAGACCTTCTCCTCCAGGGGCAGCACCAGGATGCCCCCCACCTTGAGCAGGTTCTTCATGTAGCACTCGTACTCCTTCTGCACCCCCGCCCCGCAGTATACCCGGTCGTACTGACGACTGTGGGGGGGGATTTCCAGGCAATTCCCAGCCACAAAGCACGGCTCACAGAACTCAAACCTGCAGAGGGGAAAACGTTTTGTGATGTCGAGAACAATAAATAATAATGAATAACAATAGAATAATAATAATTATTGATTATATTTGTACAGCACCTTTTAAAAACGATATCTACAAAGCGCTTTAAAACGCAAAATAAAAAAAAATAAAACAATGACAAAACAAGGCAAGGAAACATTAACAAGAGGACAGAGGCGGAGGGAGAGCAGCAATCAATAAATACACAAAATAATACAATGAAATAAAATATACAATAAAATGAAATATGAAATAGACGGAACCAAAATGAGATGAGAAATCACAGACATTCGAATAACTGCCAAGTTCATTCACACACTAACAAACTATGGGATATGGTTTTGGTGGCTTGAAAACGCACTTGTCGAAGCTCTCGCTGGTTTTGATGAAGTTGTCCAGCTTCTGGTAGGCGTACTCTATCACGTCGGCGTGCAGCTCCACACCGTGGTTGACTCCGAACGGCCCTAGGAGAGACAGCGGAGCATCACTATATAGTTTATTTTCATCCATTATTTCTTCTATTATTCTCCCAACCCCGATAGCCAGCCGTATATGTATACGTCTTGTATCTTACTGTTGGTTTAATTCGTTTTATTTTTTGTTTCTATTAATTTTCTGTAACCTGCTGCTGTAAAGCCTGAATTAAGAAAGTGTTATCTTATACCACGAGATCATCTAAATAAAATAAACAGTCGGGAATAACGACATTAGATGATACTGTGTGTTGAAAACGTGTAAGGCTTGGCACTGGGCACTGAGTAGATTCTTCATTATTATAAAATACAATTAAGATGAAGCCCAGAAGACTTCAAAGTGCATCAAGTAGATTAGTGTGTTACTGTAGTTAGGCAGATCGTTTGTAGATTGTAGAGTGCATAGCAAGGTATAGTTTGTCCCAATCTATGCATAACCACAGATGAAAAGAGCATGGTGTGTACATCTAGGGTCAAACAGGGGAAGAGATATAGGGTCATAAAGGGTCACAACGTATTTGTAAGTTACTCTGTAGCCATGACAATCCGGTCCTGTACTCTGTGTTGTTGCCACCTACCCAGTATGAGGCCCACCATGGTGCTGAGGTAGCCGGTGCCACTGCCCAGGTTGAGGAAGGAGAGGCCAGGGTACAGATCCAGAGCCTCCATCACCTCCGAGTAGATACACGGAGCCGACAGGTGGATGTTCCCATGCCGCCATGCTAGATCCTGACACCGGCAGCAGGAGATATACTAGTCAGTAGATTTGTAATCACAAGTCATAGTGAACTGACCCTACTAACTATCTTCTTTCTGATTCCTATAGCTACTCTAAATGCTAAATTAATGTAAGAGGTACTATCCCCTGCATGGGTGACAACTCAATAGGATCATTTACAGGCATTTAGCGGCGTTGTATTGACACACATGTATCAACTATCTTTAGGTGCAGGGTGTCGGCTCTTAGCTCAGTGCCCAGTGGCGTTCACGGGTCACGTCACTCACCTTGTATGCGTTCTCCCGGTATTCATCCAGGTAGTAGTCGGCGCGGTCGATAGCTCGGAAGGCGCGCTCCACCAAGTTCGAGCGGATGTAGTAGGCCTCCTTTAGGTTGTCAATCAACTCGTCGTTATCCTCACCGGCGCTCACTGCTCCGCCCATCTTGCCTGGAGACAGCGAGAGAGACGGAGAGAGAGAGATAGAGGGAGATAGAGGGAGAGAGAGAGACGGAGAGAGAGGGAGAGAGAGAGGGAGATAGCCGGAGCGAGAGATCAAGTATCCAATAAATGATAGCTTGAACAGTTAGCGGAAACGTGCTTCTGTGCAACTCATCAAAACTACAGGCACATGATCACATTGTTCGAGAGAATGAACAAATGTGAAAGACAAACAAATCAAGAAGAACAAGACAATATTGGCATGTAGCCAACCAATCAATCTTTGTATGTTTGAATAAGTAGAGTGGATAAGGTTATTGTCATTTAAAAGTAAACAACTGCCCAGATTAATTATGATTCATAACTCAATGGTTTGTTTTGTTAGGTGTGTTTGTTTTTCAAGGAAGGAAGTTGGTAACATATTGGTCGGCAGCACATGAACGCAACTGCGATGTCTGTGGTTCAGAGGAGGTGTTAAAAACAGCACCGGAAGGCCAGGACAAGAGCTGGTAGTGAGAGAAATCGCAGACAACAATGACCAAATGTTGGCCATGCTACAAATCAATACAAAGCACTCCTTGCTGTTCAATTCCCTCCTTTGATGTCACAATCGGGCCACAAACAGAGTACAAGAAGATATTTTTCTTTTCACATCTTCCAAGGATAAACAATGAACATTGTGCATCTTGTGGTGCAAAACTATGGATTAAAAATAAATGATTTGTTTTGAATCAAGACTCTTAATTTAAATAACCACAGGGCGGCACTGTAACGCCTGATCTTCAAAACTTTATGGTTTAGTAGGCCAGTAGGGATACACTTCCTGCCAAATGGCGAATTTCACATTGGTTAAACCAATGGATGCAATACACACGCTAATTGCGTTTATGTTTTGTTTAGAGTCGTAACAATGACGTGCAATCACACTTTGCCCTTTTATCTCAAAGCTTGAATGCACTGTATGCTTTTCCAATGCTCGTGTTTTTTATGATGACTGTTTTTTTTGTGCGGCTCAGGTAAGCTCACATTGAGCAGCCGACACAATAACACTGAAGCACTTTTGAATATAAATCGAAATATGCGAAAAGTCCAATGTGGTGAAACGATTTTGCAGTAATACGACAACACGCTGCAATCTCCCCCCTCGTGTCTTAAAAGAAGAAATGTCGAGACATGAATCACAATACCTTGATAGCTAACTTGAAACGGATTACGTGCTATCCGCGTGACAACATCCTCACACCGCTATAAAAAAAAAATACAATCTATACCTTATTACAGTGCCGATCGATTTCTTCAGTCGTCAATATTGTCCTTTCAAAGTGTGGTGTTTTCGCGACCCACTCACAAACACCACTTGCACGATGTAAACATTCGGTCAGATGACGCGCTGACGTCACACGTAAAATAACACAAAATTAAATTCAGAGGCGACTGAACATGTTAGTTTTGTTGGCGAACAACCAAAAAAGGAGCACAAAGCTAACAACGTAGGATTGTGATTAACCTTTAATATTTAATAACCGTATGGTTGTTATTATTATTATTATTATTATTTATTGTTATGTTATGTTATTTTATAATTGTCATATTTATTTCATTTAATTTATGTTATGTTAACTATTGTTCTTTGGTGGGCCAACATCAGAATAACAAAACACGTGTTTAACTCTACATGATGGGGGCCTAATCTATCACCCTGTAATGATGTTAGCCTTACAAGCAGCAAGCGTAGCTTGTGCAGCCTAAGCACATTCAGCAGGAAGCTGGCCTCTAAAGGTCAAAGTTGTCAGTGTCACTTTCTGCCTATCTGTAAAAACGACCGGGGATACATTTCATGATAAATGCTGCATGTGTGACCTTTCGTGTGTACGTTGTCCAGCAGATGTCAGTGTGACCTAACGTAAACTTGCACATGCATCTGAACATTAACTTTGGTGCTATGTTCCCCCATTTTGTCAAGCAGTCAAGTGTAGGTTATGGTAATGCTCTGCCATTGGACGTGACAGCTCCCCTCTGGATCAACGCAGAACTGAAGTGATGTCATGGTAACATCAATACAGTCATGTGCTCAGTCCTCACACATCACATGCATGTACACACGTGCACACACACACACAAAAGAGAGCGAGAGTCACACTAGGATTCTTTATTTGTTTATTTTTTCATAGAGAACATTTAAAAGGGTTCATACCTCCACAAGAACTGACATCACTTCTCTGGTTTATAACACAACACAACAATGGGGGGGGGGGGGGGGAACT
>OOFB01005328.1:51488-64696 GCA_900323305.1 Trachyrincus murrayi
CTGAAGGAGAGGAGGAGGAAGGAGGAGTGAGGATGGGGGAGGGGGAGGAGGAGAGAGGAGGGGGGAGGGGGGGGGGGGGGGGGGGGGGGGAGGGCGGTACAGAGGCCCAAGATGAAAGTAAAGAGAAAAAGAGGGCGCAGGTGCAAGGAGATTGAGAAAATATAAAGAGAGGGAGAGAGAGACAGGGAAAAAAAGAGATGTGAGTGAAGGAAAATCAAGAATGCAAGGCATACCAAGGTCATTTAGGAAGAGCAGAACAGCGGGCAAAGGCTGTAAATTACTGATGCATATCAAAGTCATTTAGCGACCTTGCTTCCCGTCGGCCATGCTATATTATTGCCTCTGGCAACTCAGGATCAAATAGAAAACATTGACAGTTGTGGGCCTGAGTGTATACCTGCGATGGGATGCGTAGTTCCCTGTGATGTGGCCACTGCCGTCACAGCCAGGTGTGGGACACCTGGAGGGGACAAGGAAAGGAGTGGAGGAGGGAAGGGAAGGAAGAGAGAGAGAGAGAGAGAGAGAGAGAGAGAGAGAGAGAGCGAGATGACGGGTCAGATTGGGCGTACAAGAGCAATTCAATCCAAGCCGGTCAACGTGTTGCTTTTTGTGGTTCACTTACAAGAGCAGGTCTTTCTTGGTGTCCTTGGGGGGGAACTTGACCTTGAAATTGGGGGTGGTGACCTCTCCCGGGTACTTCCTGTCCTCGTGGCCATCCTGCATCATGTCGCAGTCCTCCTGGTCGGATGACGCAAATGACTGACTGGTGTGCTCCAACTAAAAATAAAACACATCAGAAACGGTCACTGGACTGCATTGATGCGCTTCTCTGAGGCCACTCAAAGCACCTTACAATTAACATCTTACATTCAGCCATTCACACACACACACATTTACATTTACACATTTACACATTTACATTCACACACACACACACACACAGACACACTACTCTGGTTGTCAGGCGACCTGCTCTACCTCCTGCACCATGGCTGCCAAGCCATACTGATCGGTCGCTCAACCTTGTTCTCTGTGTGCGTGTGTGTGTGTGTGTGTGTGTGTGTGTGTGTGTGTGTTGTTCTTTGAATAATGTGTAAAGTGTTGTTTGTGTGGCTTGGGTTTATTTTTAAAATGTGTTTTTGTATAGAGAATAGCTTTTCATTACCTTGTTGTTTACTAAATGCAACCTCTGCATTTCTAAGTAAAATGAATGATCCAAAAGGAATTGTTTCCTATCCTCTCCTCTTTATTATTCTTTGTGGACAAGTACTGCTTCCAAATTCGGCGAGAGGACTCATCAAAAATTAACATTCATGGCCCTTTGTGTTTCTTTTGAAAAAGTTCAAAGGAGTGAAGAATTAGCATATGTGCCAAAGCCGGGATGGTGCAATATACCTGACATGCCACCGCTGATGTGGCACATGGCACGTTTAAATTGAACAATACATCTCCTAGTGAAAAATTCTCTCATCCTACGATGAATAAATGATGAAAACAGAACCAAAATAATTGGGAAGCATGCTGCAAAAAGTTTTACGATAGGAAAGATAAAACGACCCCGAAAGCTAATCCCAGCCGAGGGGAATTTGCTTTGTTTCCTTGATATTTGTTGTGATAGCACACTTTGTAACACATCACTGCACAATCTGTGTTTAGAGAATTAGCCCCAAACCACTCCTCTGTTCCTCCCACAGCACAACAGACAGCAGTTCTCAGTATCTTTGCTATTTCCTGACCTCGTCCATGTCCTCCTCCCGTTGGCGCTTGGGCTTGGTGTAGTCCAGAGGCCCCTCCCACTCCTCCTGCTTGTAGGCGTGGCTGAGGTGCGGCGACGCCATCCCACTGCCGCCACCCTGGTGGTGGGAGGAGGAAGAGGAGGCGCAGGAGGAGGGGTCCGGGGAGCGCACCCCGGGGCTGGCGCCGGAGAGGCTGCCCTCCCGCTTGATAGACTTCTTCATGCTCAGGTCCAGGGTGCCGTTCTCGTCCACCTCGATGTCCATCTCCTGGACAGACAGAGAGAGTTAAGCTTGTGTCACGTCATCGATTCAGACATCAATTCACGATTCGCGTGAATTGTGAATTGAAGCGATTTGCATTACTATGTGCCTACTGCAGGTTACACTCCCCGTGTTATTGAATGAATAACACGGGGAGTGTAACCTGCAGTAGGCACATAGTAATGCAAATAGCATACATTAATATCTACTATAAGAAATAATGTCACAGGACTATATCCCAATAGTAATACCTGCTGTAAACGGCTTCTGGCATTAACGTAATGTATGATATGATCACATCATAACCGTTTAATTTCTCTCTTGAGTTGTGTTTGGCTGGGGTGGATATACTGTATAGGCAGATGTGTTGTCTTATGACGTTATGCAACTGTAATGTGTGGAATTAATCAAAAAGTACATTAAGCCTTGTAAACATTGGTCTTATCGGATGCATTTGACAAGATATATTTGTTTACTAGTTTTGTGCCTACACACTTTTAGAACAGCATATGAAAGTGGCAGCTCCGGTCTATAGTGGACCCACTCATGCCTCATTGGGATTGCATCACACGTAAGAATCAGCTTGATGATGATGATGATGATGATGATGATGATAAAAGGGCCTTCCTTTGCAAAGCATGCAGGTAATAATCTTCTATGTCCGATAGCCAAGAAGTCCAGTCTAGGCTACCACTGGTCCCATTGTGTGAATAGATGAAGAGCAGCGAAACAAGCAGCATTCAAATCAAAATGTGATGGGAAACAAAATTGCAAGGGTGAAAGTGGAAACTGGGAACTGATCCCAGAAAAAAATTCCCCACTGGTTGATTAGCTCAGTATTTTAATATTGTAATATTCCCCCACCCCTTTGATGTTGATTTCTAAATCAGCTGTGACATGTTGATCTTCAGTGTTACACTCAGGCTGCTGAAGCCTGGTCCTGGATCAGTGCCCTGTGGATCAACATGCTGCCAGAAATATCGAGCTTCGCTTCTTTTATATCCTCTTAAAATCGTGTCAGGAAATCGAAAAATGATAAAGCAGTCAGTCTCTCTCTCTCTCTCTCTCTCTCACTCTCTGTGAGGCAAAAGGGCTTTTAAAAATCACAATGTGGGGGTAAGCTGTGCTTCAATTACACCTCCTGTGCACACAGAGGGGAAAGAAAAGAGAGAGAAACAGAGAGAGAGAGAGAGAGAGAGAGAGCATAGGAAAAACAGTGAAACAGTAACAGAGGAAAATGTTGAGAGGCAGCTTTAGAGAGAGGGAGGAACAAAAGAGAGAGAGAGAGAGAGAGGGGGTGGGGGGGGTGAGTTCCGGCCAACATATAATGGAAGGAAGGCTACTGGAGTAAGTAGTCCGGGGGAAATGGCGGTTGGCCAAATTCAATAACAAAACACAGAAAGCGCGAGGGATGAGGAGATGAAAAAGGAAGGGTGAGAGGTGATGCAAATGTGCCTCAACACCCGTGTGTCCCTCATGATATATTCAGACAGGCTGGTGGGTGAGAGAGGGCTGGTGGGTGAGAGAGGGGCAGACAGGAGAAGAGGGAAAAGAGATCGGGGGAGGTACAGGTAGAAAATACAATTTCAGTCTTCTATTCTAGCTCACAAACTCTTCCTCTCACTCTCTCGCCCTCTCTCGCCCTCTCTCTCTCTCTCTCTCTCTCTCCTGCTCTCCCTCTCTCTCTCTCTCTCTCTCTCACTCTCCTCTAATCTCCCTCAGCTGTGGCTTCCAAGGTTCCAATCTGCAATACAATCAGTTAATACAATCTCTATTTCCCACAGCACTTGTGGAAGAGGAAGAGCTGTTGCTGTATTGACAGCACAGTTCAAGTGACAAAAAGGCCTGCAGTATTTTTTGCAGTAAATATATCTTTAGCTGCATGATTTCATTTCTGTTTTTAACAACAGTCCTCCTTTCACCAAACGTTCTTTGCCCCTGCCAAAATACTATGATCCACGGTCAGTCCAGCAATGTTTCTTCCCCTTTCAGTCCACATCCTGCATACTGCTTTTACCTCGCCAGGATCTCTGGAATTATTGAGGACCTCCGGATCACAGTACATCTGTACACTTAGGATCACCTCTGTGGTTAGGGAGACTTTTTGGGGTTATCAGGACCTTATCAGGAGTTTACAGGGGCCTCTCTGGTTTTGGGGACCCGTGGGGTTACAGGGACCTGTGGAGCCTGTGGGGCCTGTGGGCAGCCCTGGTTACCTTGTCGTGGGGCTTGGTGCTGAGGTTCTCTGGCTTCTCCCAGCAGCGTGTGGAAAGGTTGAGGATGGCGGTGGCAGCCATGTGTGCGGCCTCTGCGTCGTGGGAGTAGTCGTAGGCTGGCACTCCTTTGCCGTAACCGTGGAGACTCAGGCTGGGCGACAGGGACTTGGGGATGGAGGGCTTAGCTGTAGGGGGAAAATATAATGAGATGTCAGAGGATAAAGCTCTAGCTTTAGGGGCAATCGATACTCAAACCAGCTGATTAGCAGGACAATATGCATGAACAAAAACGTGGACGACTGTTACAACACAAAGACGTTGAACTTTGATCCTCCTCTTCAAAGACACCTTTACTCACTTTTGAAGGCTTTGGGTGAGGTATCGCTGGTGGGCATCTTTGGCGCAAGCATACGCTTCCCGAACACTTGGACGTCGAAGCTTGCATAATCGAAGGACACCTTGGAGTACTTCTCCAGCTCCTTGGCTAGGTTGGCGCGTGGCGTGGTGGATGACATGTTGGGCCGGTAGGCTCCGTACTGGGGCACCTCCAGCTGCTTCACAAAGCACATTGGCCTGGAGCCAATGAAGGATACAGATGAGAAGAGTAGAGTAAAATAATGTAGAGTAGAGTAGAGTAGAGTATGGTAGAGTAGGGTAGAGTAGAGTAGAGTAGAATAGAGTAGAGTAGGGTAGAGTAGAGTAGAGTAGAGTAGAGTAGAGTAGAGTAGAGTAGGGTAGAGTAGAGTAGAGTAGAGTAGGGTAGAGTAGAGTAGAGTAGAGTAGAGTAGAGTAGAGTAGAATAATGTAGAGTAGAGTAGAGTATGGTAGAATAGAGTAGGGTAGAGTGGAGTAGAGTAGAGTGCAGTACATTATATTGCAGTACATCGTAGCGCACCACATTACAGTGTGCAGTGCATCACAGTGCAGTACAGTAGCACAAGAAGGAGTAAATGGAAGGAGAACTGATACTATGCAGAGTGACAAACAAATAAATAAATAAAAGCGCGACTAGGAAGCGAGGAGGAAAATGAGAGAAGGCGATAGTAAGTGAGAGGGGCAGCAGTGCACTTAGCAGGAGTGCGGCAGGATTAAAAGCTCTCTTATCAGTGGAGGGCACATTTGCATGCTGTACAGCATGGAATTTATGAGCTTTAAGCCCTCTCGTTTTCGTGGAGAGCCCAGGCTTTTGTTAGACCTGTTGTTGTAAATCCACTGATAGAACGGAGAGAGAGAGAGTGCATGAAAGAAAGAAGGAGCAGGAGTGGAAAATAAAAGTGAACGGCTGAGAGAGAAGAGAACAGGCCCCCCCCCCCACTGGGGAAGGTTAGGTGGATGTAGTGGGGTCACCTTTCCTGCTCTTTGCTCTCGCAGCTCTCTGCTTCTCCATCCCCACTCTCACACACACACACACACACACACACCTGTACCTGTCTTTACTCACTAGCCACACACTTAATAAGCAACCCCATGCTGCTGGGGTGGGGGTTACAACAGTGGAACAACACACACACACACACACACACACACACACACAGAGGGTCATCCGGAATGGTGTTTTCATGACAATGTAAGCCGCTAACATTGCTTTCTACCAATGATCGCTGGGGATTTTTCATTTTATTTATTCAATATGAATTCCATTAGAATGCAGAATGTGCATGGAATATTTAGTGACTTCTGCTGCGTCTTCCATACATAACATGCAAGCTCATCTTAATAACAATAGAGGTAGACAAACCAAGGCAAGCCTCATTATGTTTTAATCCATGGTGCTTTGTCGGACCGCTGATGAGGTTTTCCTCAAGGAAAGCAATTATTTTTTCTATCCCCCACAATGCCCCTATAACTCGCATAATTAGCTTATCGGCTACATTATTAATTAAAATACCAATGAGGGAGAGTGTGTACTTAGCATAATACCAGTGTTATCATTGTTTTGGCTGTGATGATGAGCGCGGCTGGGTGAATGAGTGACGATGAGAGACGTTTGTGTTTGAGGTGACACCACTACTAAGACCATGACACTGATAGAGACAGCAAGCCTATCTGCTGTCCTCCTGGCTTCCTGGTCTCCTCGTCCAATCGAAACCAAGCCGGCTCTCTTTAGAGGAGCGTACGCAGTAAGCAAGGTCGCGGTTGTATCTGAGGTGAGTACACGCAGAGTACTGCACTGGCTAACCTTGACAAGGACTCATTTGTGTGTGTCATGAGTTAATGGGACGTTTATAATGCCGGTAGGAGTCCTTGCCACAGTGGGCAGGTTGAAGTGTACGTTTTGTTTTTATGCTCGATAATTAATGTAAAATACGAGTCAGCTGTCATATCATAATGTGCAATAACATTTCTTTAATAATAAATCTGACAAAATCTGAAAAGAAATCTGACAAAATCTGAAAAATATTCTGACAAACTCTGAAAGGTGCAATAGTGTTAATATGTGACATTTTTGTATTGTGTGTCTGTCAACACATCATACCAGCTTTCAATATCACACACAATACACAATACAGGTTTCAATCACCCACACACCCTTATTTTGAATCGCATCCTCTCAGAGCCTGTCTGTCTGTTCAGTGAATCCTAGGTTCTGTTAGATCCTGGTTGTGTTCTTGCTGCTCACCTCAGAACTCTGTCATTGGGGCTTCCTTTGAGGTGCTCACTGATTGGCTGAGAGACATGCTGCTTGTCTTGGGTCTTGGACAGCTTCTCTGCAGCGGCGATGGGGCATCCCGAAAGACTGAGGGGAGGGGAATATATGTTTACATGTATGAAACAGATAACGCACTCTGAAATATGTACATGTTTCACGGGTATGTTAATATTTACACAGTATGCAGTATATATACAGCGGTTGTATACCTGCGGTGTGTATTGCGGTTGCTGTTGACGTGCCCCTGCCCAGTGCAGCCAGGAGTCGGACACTTCAACACATTCTCATGCATGGCCAGGACTGTGATAAAAAGATATTATATTTACATACAAACACACACACACACACGCGCGCGCACACACACACACACACGCGCACACATGCACATGCACACACACGCACACACACACACACACACACACACAAAATTACTAAATCAATGGGATGCGCTCTCTTTAAAATAACATTTCTTTTCATTTAAATGTAAATTCCAGGGCGGGGGGGGGATAGGGGAGCAGGGAATCTGACCACGGCTAACGTTCAATGCTGCAGTATCACACAGGCTTGTCAGGTGTGTGTGTGTGTGTGTGTGTGTGTGTGTGTGTGTGTGTGTGTGTGTGTGTGACGTATTGTGTGAAGTACGGTACCGTTCCCTACATATACATGTGTAGTAGGTAAGAGAGGGGGCTCTACATAACCTGCTCATATAGATATACTGCTGCCATCACTTTTGTTGAAAACTATTTATATTTTTGAACAAAAATATTGACATGACTGTCTAAAGAATAAAAGCCATCCGCCCAACCCAGGTATTTTGCTGTATAAATCTAATTGGTCATTGGAGAAAAAACATGAGAAAATCACATATTGAGCAAAAGTGATGGCTGCAGTGAAAAGGTAATAGGTTGCAGGTTGTGCTAGAAGTAGTAATATATAGTCATTAATATGAATTTTTTGCATGTAGGCAGTAAACACTGTAGGCAGCGAATAAAGCTTACATGGCTAAAAGAAAGAAAAAGTGCCCAACAATGACGAGGAAAAACTATTATTAAGTGCACTTTCTAACAAGGATGTACGTTTCTTCTCTGAGTCATATGGTCAGATGGCTACGTTGATATTCATATTTCTTCTTACGTTATTACTTCTTCGCTTTTCAACATTGAAGTTGGAACTTTAAAGGAAAATAACAACAATAAAACACAAATCATGAACTCACTCTCCGGTGGGATCCGGTCCTTGTGCGGGCAGCCCGACAGGCTGCGGTGGTGGGGGTAGAGACCGGTCACGTGACCCGTCCCATCACAGCCCGGAGTGGGACACTTGATCTCCCGCTTCTCTGGCCTGCTGCTCTCTGGATTGGGTGAGGGAGACGGAGAGAGAGAGAGAGAGAGAGAGAGAGAGAGAGAGAGAGTGAAAGATAATGGAAGTGAATGAAAGAAATTGACAGGAAGAGAATGAAAGACAATGAGAGAGAGAATAAGAGACAGAATATAGCGAGAGATTGAGAGAGCAAGAACAAGAGAGAGTGAGTGAGAGAATTAGAGAGAGAGGGAGAGAGAAAGGGGGGGGGGGTAAGTAGCCCCAGGGTACAAACAAAAAGGAAAGAGAAAAACATGACAGGAAGAGAGCAGAGGATTAGGGAGAATGGGGGGAAGATGGACAGAGAAGAAAGAAGGAAATGTGAAAAGTGAAGACGGAGGAGAAAAAGGTTCATAGCCGTGTGCGAGGAGAAAATGAGATGAGATCAAAAAAAGGGGGGGAAACGGAGAGGAGACATATGAGAAGTATAGGAAAAGAGATGGGAGAGGAAGGATGTATCGAGGACGAAGGGAAGAGAGTTAGAGAGAAGGAAAGGGAAAGAAGAGAAGGATGGAATAAAGAGGAGTGAGGAGAGGAGCGGGCAGGAGGAGGTGGCGGGGACGGGAGAAGCAAAGATGTATCAGAGGACAAAGGAAGAATGTGGTTAACAGTGTCAGGCAGTCTGCTTGTCTAAGCATGAAATTGATCATTTAAAATAAACCGCGCACAAAAGTGTAGCCTTGTGTAACAATTGTTCACGGTTTATGTACAACTTTTAATGCGCAAGGTGTTTTATACATGACTAAGTACTATTTATCTTACCGCGCTAATCGATATAAAATGCAGCTGCCTACAACTCCTCTTGCTATTCCCTCCACCGATTACATTTCATCCAATTGATGCTCTAGTGTGAAATCAGTTTGAATACTTTTTTACATTCATTTAAATTCATTTACATTTACAGTTCCAGGAACCTTTTAGCTGAGCTCCGTCCGGCAAACATAGCATCGCACCATGTTAACACTATTAGCAAAGTGTTAAAGCGATTAACATAACGTTACAGATGTTCCAGCCCACTTACACAAACATACTACTGTAACCAAAGCAAGATGGCACCACAGAGGAAATAAAAACGCATCGGGATAGCACAAGAAGTCAGCGCACTGCTCTGTTGGCCTTAAAATTGAATGTTAATGAGACATGAACCTCCTAATTAGCACTGGGTTTAACAGCGGCTCCGCCACAGGGGGTAGCTAAGGGTCGGCACCAGCTAGCTTGCGCGGAGGCGCGCTAGCCCTAGCGCTACATCGGTGGTAGCGTGACAAGTGGGCAGTGTGCCAGCGTGAAATGCAAAGGCACAAAACACAATGTGGCGTGTAAACAAACACTTGAGCGTTGATCAGGGGAGCAGCCCAACCCCCGCCCCCCCCCTCCGTCAACACTCTCTCTGCTGTTCTCTATCTGTCATGGCCCTCACACCTGTATATTTTTCTCGTACGTTTCCCTCCTGTTGTCCCTGTTCCGCTCTGCCTCTTGAGTGCTTCCTCCTGGTCCTTTCTCAGAACTCTATTGAGCTAGAAGCACTTCAGGCTCGGCAGGCCTCAGACAAGGCAGGGTCTAAACAAAAGGGCACGTGACTCATTGTCCTTTATTTGGAACACTGTGTTTATTTAGACCAATGTCCTTTATTTAGACCAATGTACTTTATTTAGACCAACACTTGTCCGTACACAATGTGCCCATGCGTGCGTATCTCAAAGTCATTTTAGCATGCGTCCGCATTGATGATTATAGCCTCAATGATCTAATATAAAATATTGGTTTGATCAAAGTGCATCTGCAAAAATACCTTGGGTAGTGATGGAGCACGTGCACGGCCAGTGATTGCTTGGAGTCCAACTTCCCACTTAAAAAAAAAAGAAGATCCTACCCGCCTTACCTTTGCTGAAGAAGCCTTTACGCATGGCGTCCAGGTGCTTGGGCCTGTCGTCCATGGCAAAGTAGCGCTGGTGGTGGACGTCTGGCGTAGCGCGTTGGTGCGGGTCCCGGTGGTGGCCGGGGGGCTTCACCTGCTCTGCCTTCAGGGCGATGGCCTGCTCCAGCAGCCCCAGGTTCCCCCGGGTCATGTCAAACATCTCCGACTCATCCATCGCCGTGGAGCGCTGGGACAGGCTGTCCTCGTCTTTGTCCCGCTCGTCCTCGTCGCCGCTCTCGCCGCCCCTCTCGCCGCCCCTCTCGTCCGACTTATCGGAGCGTACCTCGATGACGTCGGGTGAGCACGAGGAGGAGGCCTCGTGGGTTTTGTAGTTCTGTCTGTGCAAGTTAGGGAGGTAGTCCTCGAGCGGGCTGGCCCTGCGGGAGTGGGGGATGTAGTTCAGGGGCGGGCTGGTCTTGTAGTTGTGAAGTGAGCTGGCTATGTGGGCATGGTATCTTTCAAGTGGACTAGCTCTGTTGGGGTTGAAGCTATTGCGCGGGCTGGTCCCGTTGGAGGCATGTTCCCCGTGAGGACTGAGCCTGTAGGAGTTGTAGTCTCTGTGGCTTTCAGTCTGGATGAGTCTTCCCTGAGCTGCTGCAGTGCTGGTGATGGTGGGGGTGGCGCTGGGCCCGTCAGTGAGGGGCGGGACACGATAATTCTCCTCATCCTCAGAATCTTCCTCCAGGACGTCCTGCCTCTGCTGCTCAGACTCGCCCCTTTCTTCCTGTTCCTCTGCACCCTCCTCGTGCACTTCCTTGTTCTGTCCACAGTGGACGTCCCCATTATAATAGGGGGGGCGGAAGTCCCGCACGCTACTGCTGTCATGCAGGTCTTCTTCTTCATCATCCTCTTCCTCCTCATCCTCCCCTGCCTCCTCCTCCAACTCCTCTTCCACTGCTTCCACCTTGTGACGATCAGAGGATGCTTCCAGTAGCTGATCTCTGTCTTCTTCCTCCTCCTCCACCTCCTCCTCTTCCTCTTCTGGCAGATTAATTTTCCCCTCCTGCTCCTCCTTCTCCTCCCCGCTCTTTTCCGCTGCCATGGCGGCACCCTGCTCAGTCTCTATGGCAACAGGCTGCTCAATCGCTGTGTTGGGAGAGCCAGTGGTTGTGTCAGTGGGGATGTTGGTGCGTGCAACTCTGCCAAGGTGGAGGAGCGATTTGGCCACTTCCTCCGCTCGCCGAGAGAGGCCGTCACCCTCCCCAGCTGCAGGTGGCGCTGCACGGTGCTCTGGTTCGACGATCATACACTCCTCTTCTGTGGACAGGGCAAAGACAAGAGTGGGTCAGAATAGAAGAAAAGGGCACACTGTATCTCGTATTGTGTGCTTCAAAGGGGTGTCCCTCAAATCCACCAATCTTGTCAACGGCACCGAAGTGCATAGATTTGGAGAAGAACAGCATGGCTTTGTCATGTGACTTTCTGTCAGTTAGCAGTTCACAGGCTATGCTGGCTGACACAAGTTAACCCCGTAATAGAGTAGAACCAAGTGCAGTGTGTCGTGTGTTGAGTTTTACATATGCGAGAACCTACCTTCATCTGCATTATGATCTGCAGAGTTGCCTTCCTCTGTCAGGTATGCTTCTTCATCTGCCTCTCTCCTCTCCTCTTCCTCTGCCTTTTCCTCCTTTCGCTGGACTTGTGTGTCCTCTTCCTCTCCTTCTGGTTCTTCTCCCTGTCCTTGCATCATTCCCCCTCCAATTGTCAGCTCTTCTGTCATCTCCTCCCTCTCCGCCTCCTCCTCCACAGATTTCTCATCTCTTCTCCCATGCTCTTTTTCTCCCTCTCCCTCCGTCTCGCTGCCGGCATCGCTCTCTGTGCTGAAGCCTTCGTCCAGGGTGAGCTTCAGTGGGTGGGACTTCCTTTTGGAAGCGGGCTCCTCTGTTTCCGGGTCCTGCTCCAGATCCTGTTCCTGTTCTGCTTCCTCTAGACGGCGTTTTCTGGCTATAGGGCAACCCAACACACTGTGGGACGTACGAGAGAGAGAGACGGAGACGAAGAGAGGGTAAACACAGAGAGCAAAGGAGCGGAAGAAAGGGAGAGACAGAGAGAAAAGGAGAGGAGAACAGAAAGAGGGACTTTACAACATGGAACATTTGAACCCAAAGGCACCAAACAAAACAAGACACGAAAAAACCAACGGAGGAACAACAAGCATGCAGCTCATCATGATTCACAGATGGGTGTGACGAGGTGGTGGGGGTGGGGGGTGGGGGGCGGGGGGGTGATGATGTGTGTGTGTGTGTGTGTGTGTGTGTGTGTGTGTGTCGTGACATGGCACGGGGGGGGGGAGCGCTTGTTGCTCGATGCCTGCCCTGAAGGGGGCGCCATGTTTGCTTCCATGTACAGCAGCCGCGACGCCACAACCAATCGTGGCCAATCGAGCGGCGCGCTTAATGAACACCGCACATAGCGAAGAGGGGAAAGGGGAAGGTGTCCGTTGGGGGGGAGGCAGCAGAGGGTGAAATCCAATAAACAACCCCTCCCTCAAATACCCCCCCCCCCCCCCCCCCCCCTACGGCTTCTCTCACCTGAGAGCACTCGGAGATTGAGGAGGTGATCTGTAAACAAAGTGCGTTTGCAATTGTGGCCCGCCGCACAAGTACACATGTAAACAGAGATGGCTAAGGAGCCAATATGGCCTCCTAATAAATAGAAGTCACACCCCAGTGAGTGGCCTCGGGTTTTTATGATGCTTTCTTATTGGAGTGAAGGATGAGGAGGGGAGGAGGGAAGGGAGAGAAGGAGGTAGGAGAGGTGGTAGAGAGGGGGAGGTACTACTCCTTTGCGGAGGAAGAACACCACTACTACTACCGCAGAGACGGAGCACAACATTGGCTTGGTAGACAACACATGCATGCGCGCATCTATGCGGTGAATCAGGCAGAGACAGACAGGCTTCACGTCTCCTTTATGATTCTCCTTATTTGCACCTTGGTGGGGCAGACGTGGCACGCGGTGCGTGTTAGGTCCGTTATGTGTCGACGAGGGGGTGGTGGGTGCAAGACGCAGGGAGGGGTGGGGAAGAGGGGGGCGGGGGGGGGGGGGGGGGAAGGGGGGGGGGGGCTGTT
>OOFB01005329.1:0-12034 GCA_900323305.1 Trachyrincus murrayi
GAATACCTCTGCTAGCTGGTCGGCACACCCTCTGAGGACACAGCCTGGAATGCCATCTGACCCTGGGGACTTCCAGGGCCAGCTCGCCTCACGTCAGCCGTAGTTAGGGACAGGGTGCAATCATCCTGGTCCTCAGCTAGCGTCACCGAAGAAATGGTGTTGCTCGCCTCAAGCCGTGCGTAGAAGGTGTTGAGCTCGTCGGGTAGAGGCGGCGGGCTGGCATCACTACTATTTCTCCCTTTATAGTCTATGATGGATCAAAGTCCACACCACATGCGTCTGGGGTCAGAGCTGTGGTAGTAAGACTCCAACTTGTCCCGGTAGTCTCTTTTGGCATCTCTGATGGCTTTCCGTAGGTCATATCTGGACTTCCTCAAGGCCTCCAGGTCCCCAGAGCTATAGGCAGAGGACCGTGCTCTGAGCTTAGCACAGACCCCACTATTCACCCAAGGCTTTTGGTTGGGGAAAGTCCTGACATTGACCCTCGGGACGACATCATCGATGCACTTGGAGATGTAGGCTGAAACAGAGTCTGTGAATTCATCGATGTTCCCATCAGCTGCAACACAGAACATCTGCCAGTCTGTGGTTTCAAAACAGTCCTGGAGAGTGGCCATGGATTCCTCACTCCAGCGTTGAACTGCCCGAAAAACAGTTTTTTCTTGTTTTAGTCGTTGTCTGTAGGTTGGGAGGAGAAGAATGGAGGTGTGATCCACCTTACCAAAGGCAGGGCGGGGGAGGGGTTTGTAACTGTTCCGTAGTGTGAATAACAATGGTCAAGAGTCTGATCACCACAGGTAGGAAAGTTTATGTGCTGGTGGTATTTAGGCAAAACTTTCCTCATATTAGCCCTATTGAAGTCACCAACAACAATAGAAGCTGCCTCAGGGTGAGCGTTCTCAAGTCCATTGATAATTCTGTATAAGTCCTCTAGCGCGCACATTTTATCTGCCTGCGGGGGTATGTAGACCGCTGTGATTATGGCAGAGCTGAATTCCCGGGGAAGGTAGGAGGGCCGTACTTTTATAGTTAAGAGCTCCAGGTCAGGTGAGCAGTGTGTTGTAAGTACTGCTACATCCGAACGGCAGCGAGAGTTAACCATAATGCAGTGCCCTTCGCCCCTACGTTTACCTGATTCCGTGGTTCTGTCCTGCCGGAAGATGGAAAATCCAGCCGGGGTAATGGCCGAGTCAGGCACCGTAGGGTCTAGCCAGGTCTCCGTAAACGCCAGCACGCAGCAGTTCGCAATCTCCCGCTGGAAGTTAATCCGTGCGTGTAGTTCGTCCATTTTATTGTACAGGGACTGAACATTTGCGAGTAAAATGCTCGGTAACGGCGGATTGTAGTATCTCTGCAATCCGCCAAGATCTGCATAGGATACCGGCACGTTTGCCTCTTTCTTTCTCCTCCGCCGGCATGGTAGTAAACCAATCGGCGGCAGGACAAAGGGATTGCGGCACGTACTCCGGTAAGTCGTGAAAAAGTCAGAATCCAGTGACGAACAAACTTCCAAAAGTGCTTGTCAATGGCATGTAAACGGCATGTAAACACAGCACTACGGACGGAGTTTAGTTTGGACTAGTTAAGAGTGGAGCCACACGGTTTGCTGACCATGTCAATAAGGTCCTCTAAGGAAGACTGTAAAAGAATGTGGAATAAATTAAACATCACCTTAACAAAGCAGAAGGAATCAGTGGGATTATTGTTATTGGAATGAGTCAGGCCAACACACTGGACACGGACAATACCATAGACTGTATGGATAATACACACCCAACACCCAACAACATATAATCAAATGTAATAGTTTCACCCGTGATACGCCCTGCACGTATCCGTATGCGCAGGCAGAGAAAAGGACAGCTATGCTGTTCTCGGGTCCTCTACAGGGAAGCAGCTTTGGATAACAATGGATAATAATAAGTAACAGTTCCATGGTCATTATTGTATTGTGTGTGTATATTAAATAAATAGTTAAACAGATTTTATTCCATTTGTCTTGATGCAGTAGTACTACCAGAAGTAGTGGTAGTATCAGTAGTTGTAGTGAGAGATGTGAGGATTTGTGCAATGTTTGAACAAAGTTTAAAGGTGAAAAATTTACCGAGTTGTGAAGTCTGAAGTAGTTGAAGTCTCATGGAGATGGCAGACAGTGCCCGAAACCAAGTTTCAGACATTTTAGGCAAAGGGGGCGGGCGGTGTGGCTGTTTAGGAGTTATAGCGCCCCCTGTGGTCAAAGCGGTACCAAACTTTTTGGAGACCTGCTTACTTCCGGTGTCCATATGTGTACCGAATTTGACAACTCCCAGATGTTCACTTTGGAGTTATTGATTTTAGCATTTTGGCCCCATTCACTTTCATAAATATTAATATTGAAAATATTCATATTAAAAAAAGTCTACAATATTTTCATATAAAAATAGAACGTTGTAAAGTGAGAGGCGCAGTGCACTGCACCTTTTTACTGTTGCAAAGCAACCATATATACGGGTAGGCAGAAACACGAGGCGCTCACGGCAGAAAAAGCGAGCAAAATGCTTGGTTCCCATTGATAAAGTGGTGTCTGCATGCATGATTCGTGTTTTGTGTTGGCTAATGTCTTTAAAGCGCACAAGTCTATATAAAGTCACATCAGAGATAGATAGTCATCGCGGGGAGCGAAAGGCACACAGCGGTCCAAGTCACCGTGGGTCTAGCGGTATTAACTGCTGGGACCTGATCTGGGATCGCCTCTCTTTTCCCCCGCTTTAACTCTGTTGTTTTGCCGTTTCAGTTTTCAGTTAACACCATTCGTTCCTCACTTAAGAATGGCTTTATTACGGAGCGTGATTGAATACAGGGTTAACATGCACATCTCGTTTAGATAGGCCTACTTTTTTTTATTTATATCGCCGCTGCGGAGCTTTCGCCTGTAAAGGGTTTTATGTTTAGATCTCTCATTAGATCTAATGTGAAATACATCCTCATGAAGCATTTGTTCTCTTGTAATAATTACGATCTCTTTACCATGGTCAATCTATATGCTACGTCATCTATGTCATTTGTTAGAAATGGAATAGCTATCCATCAGCTATTAGCGAAATGCTCTGTGAGAATACGTCTAGTTGACTGTGCCTGCCTCTGTCTGAGAGAATTCAGATTTTAGACTGCTCCAAGCTCATTTCTGACCAATCAGGGCATCTCTTCCCTGATTGGTTCGGGGACTCATGCCTGTCAATCACGTGTCAATGTGTGCGCACATAGCGTTATCATAGCCCGCACACTGGTGTGTGGATTCAACACTTCTCAATGGTGGAGAAACTAAATCTTGTTCTCTTCTGCTCTCTTTTGTACTGTCAAATATTACCTACAGCAGCTTTAAGCCTACATATCGTGTTTTACTCTGTGATTATAATGCACATTATATATTTTTAAAAACACACGATTGTTTGACATATAATTTGATACCCCTCCACTAAACTTTTTTTTGTGGGCATACATTTAGTAAGTATTCATTCACTAAAAAGTATTTGCCCGTTTGTGTCATCATATTTAGAATCAGTGCCGCCGATCAGGTGCTGCTCGTCTCCCAGATCTCGCAAGTGCCCTCTGAGTACTGCGGTAAGTCATTAACACATTTGTTGGAGAGCAATAAAGCCCCACCCTCAAACTCTTTTCCTCTCAATCTCCAAAAAGATTTAACTGATCATTATGTAATTATAGGGACTGGGGGGCGCACAGGGAATAAAGAGCAGTCTCCTTCATATCAGCAAGTATTAGCCAAGCAATGCTTTCTGCACAGAGAATAAGCAAGCAGAAGAGGAGGAACTCTTCCTTAGCCACATACACACTCACGCACGTGCACAGCAAGAAAATCTATCCTTTCGCATTCTTCTTTTGCCTTTATCCTGTTCTTTGCTTTTATCCTGTGAAGAGGAACTTCTTTGGGATTCTCTAGTGGTACTTAACTTGGCAGAACCAACACGCACGCACGCACGCACGCACGCACGCACGCGAACACGCACACGCACACGCACACACACACACACACACACACACACTTTTACATTTTACAATAACCAATTTTTTTAAACCCAGGTTATCCACCTTACACGTAGCTTTGTGTGGCTAGTCCAGTTTGATGTAAGCATCTTCAGGACCTTAGAAATCACTGGCAGCTTAGAGGCAGACAAACACACTGACTTAATGCTGCTTTGGCTGATTAACACTCTCCCCACCCACAGATGGTAGTCATGTATATTTACATTGACCTTCATCACAAGCACAGCCTGGAAAGGGGGCTTCACAGTCACACCCTCACAATGACTTTTGACAGAATTCATTAAACATGAGCTCCCACACATGGACAAAGAGGAGCCTCGAAGAGAACCCAGAGAGAGGAAACCTGGAGATGGGACACATAAGAGGGATCTGCCATCTAGGATGACTAGGGGTGCAATAGGTCCCAATGGACAGAGATAAACTGAGAAGAACATAGTTCTTCTCAGAAGTGTGAAAATCGGAAGCATGTAAATTTCAATCAGACCACGTAATGGATCGTCTTGTTTGTGCAACATTCATTCACTTGGCTTTTTATCAATTGATTGAGTGATTGCTAGACTGAGTTACTACTGGCGTAGTTCTCAGGTCTCACCTGTAGCCAGGATGAGCCCCGGTGCAGACTCCTTGGACAGGATGGGCATACGCCTCAGCTGGATGTTCAACAGCTGGCTCCAGCGCTGGGCCAGGTGGAGGGAGCAGCCCTTCGACAGCTGGAGGTGAAGAAAAGAGAAGAGACAATGTGTGAAATGGAAACTGTGTGTGGGACAATGAAACTAGGTTGCGCCTTTGATGGCCCCACCACAATGTGCCACAACCACCACTACTTCTTCTAATATCACTGCCGTCTTACACAGCATGGTGCAGAAAATAACCACTGTGACGAATACCTAACTACGACACTTTTACAGAACAGTTCTAACACAAATTTTCACCCACAACTTATTATTTTTTTTAAATCTAATGAAATGTATGTAATGTCTCTGTAATGTATAATGTATAATACACATGTAATGTATAATACACGTCATGTATAGTACACATGTCATGTATAGTACACATGTAATGTATAGTGGGTGTATGTGGGATGAGGCTGTTATGGCAATTGTTTGTGTTTTTCTTGCACTTAATGTTTTGCCCACCCTCTGAATGTGTGGGACAAAAATCCCCTTGCAAATAAAGATAATAATAATAAATATAGCTCCACTGCAGCAATGGGCTGTGTCAAGCAAGTAGCATCAATAGGGCAAATGGTATGAATAGTGAGCTGAAGATGGGACCATTGGAGCATCAGCTCCCCAGTGACATAGTGTAAAATTATAGAGCTTGAGATTGAAGGCAACCTGAAGGTAGACCACAAAGCCTTGAACCTCAAGAAATGTTAGCAGGGGAAGCCAAGCATGGGCCCAGCTGAGCCCTATTGCCTTGAAGAGAACCCTCATAAATATAGAAGAAGTGAGAGGCAGGCGAGATACAAGAAAGCATGCACTATGCTATGGACAGGAAGAAAGTTTCTCTGCTTCCTCACGTTTTCCCTCAGTTAAATAAACGGCATGACATGTTTATCGTTCCAATGTCCTGTGTTTTGTCAATCATGAGGTGCACTCTTTGGCCTCTGGCAGTCATTTTTTTTTATGTAAAATGTCATGGCGAGTCCAAAAACGCAGGTGTCGTAAACACTGGACTGGGCGTTTAGAAGCCACTACCTTTAAAGGCGGTGGTTCAACCAATATGTTTCCGGCTGTGGCGGCCATACTGTTTTTTTTAAAACTCTTTTGATTTGGACTTTTACTAATAATGGTCCAAAGAGTCTAACAGAGCAAGTTTGATGGTATTTGAACAAATGGTTTAGGAGTAGGTTGAAAAAGTGTGTTCAGGGTGATTGGATTAAAATAAACAAACCATAACATTGTTTTGCTTTTTTGGGCATGGCAACCACGCCCTTTAGCCCACTAGCCTAATCTAACGAGCACATGTAAGGTTGATCCCCAAGTGCCCTCACGTTGGTTTGGTTCAAATCGTACCAATGGCATAGGCTCTATGATTGTTTCTGTGTTTTTATTGCTATAGCGCCCACATGAGGCCAAGTCGATCAAAGCAGCTTCAATGGCCAATATTCCACTTGGGTACTTAATGTTAATTTGCGCGGAAATACGCCCACTTCCTGTTTTTGTGGCGTTTCAGCCAATACACTTCTTGCTGTGGCAGTCATATTGTTTTGAATTTCAAAACTCTTTTGATAACTTTTACCAATGACAGTTTAGGGCATCAAATAATGGTGGTCTGGTTTAAATAGGACGCATTGTCTAGGAGGAGATAGTAAAGTATGTTTTTGAGAAACTTAAAAATGGCGAAAAATCTAGTCAGGCGGAAGTAAATGGTCCCATTTGCAATGAAAAGTGCAACTTTTCAAAGCGCTAAAGATTTGTTCAAATAGTGAAAACTAAATGTTGCATGCAGCTTCAGTCAGGGTAGGCTGGTCTACCTGGCACTCGATGGTTCCCCCCAGGCTGTCGGCAGCGGGGGGCTGCAGGAGCTCCCAGGTGCCCCCCTTGTCGAAGGTGATGACGGAGCGCATGTTGTCCTCGCTGGCCGAGCCGTTGATGAGCGTGGCAACGAAGACGCCCCGCAGGCCCTCCACGCAGTGCAGGTCGGCGAACGGCTCGTTGGCAAAGTACCTGGTGAGCACATCACACAGACTCACGTCAGACTCACCTAGCATCCTTTTTAGGTTATGTTTACGAATGTAAGAAATAATAACGCATCTGATAAAGTACTACATTTTCTAGCTAGCTACGAGACAACTATGGGTAAATTAGCTGGTGTACTCGAAAAGGGCATGGCTTACTAGTACTAGTCAGTAAATTTATATGGAAACATGTAATGAACTGAAAACTGAAAAAAAAAAAATAAAGTTACATCTCAGCTAGATCCTACATTTTTAATGCATATGCAGGTGTAGTACATCAATATCCTTTTCCTGATTGGTAACTTTGTAAAACTATGTCTATCAACCAAGTCCAATCAGATGCAAGAGGGAGGGACCATATCTATTGTAACCAATAATGAAGGTGCAGCACATGCATATAGGTAGAGCTAGGTTAAAGAGACTTTTGGGAGTGGACGAGCCAGCAGTCAGCTTCTGGGCAGAGCCAGCCTTTCCATACGGGAAGTCTAGACACAGTGTTGATTAACTGTGTGTAGAACCGCCTACTTGTCAGGAAGAGGTCTTGATTGACATGCAAACACGACCAATCACGGATCGCCAGGAACAGTACTTCTAGAAAAGCAGACCCGTGGTGAAACAAACGTGATTTAAAATGTGATTTACAACAATTGCTCAGTAGTCTATGAAAAATATATATATACTGGTGGATTGAATAAACCCACAGATGTAAATGTAAGAATAAACCTTTTTCGCCCATATCACGGTGGAGCTACGGCTACATTTCTGTGAGTGGCAATGCTAACAGCCAGCTTGAAGGATAACTTTTTGTATATATATTTTTTTCAACCTGGAAAATGGGACGGGGCGCTATTGCTCCAAAGGGCTACATTGCAGACGTTACGCGGCTGACGGCTGAAACGCTCTCGCAATACTGGACCAATTTTAAAAATTGTTGTCCGCATTAGTCACTAATGCCACTAATGCCACTAATGACAATGACACTCGGTGTCACTTCTTTTGTGAAAACATTTCAGGAATGTGAACTTTTTCTGAATGCTGCTTTTTTTTGCTTGCGATAAAGAAACGTGGCAAAAGACTTCACAGTGAGGCATGGAAAGGAACCAGAACTGTTTCAGTCAGTTTGGTTCTGAACTCCGTTTTTCATATTAAAGTTTCACTGGCTAAAACAAACATTTACATTAGTAGATTTAAAGTACACTGCTTATTCATCAAATGACTAGAATATTGGCATTATCTTGGATATACATCTGGCTATTTAACACACGCATGTTTTCACAAGCCTGAACTACCTTGAACTATTATTGTAACACGTGCTTATGTACTTTTGGCAAAATAGGGTGAGTGAATGTGTTTATTTAATTAGTTTATAGCAATAGTATTACTTTAGAAGGCCACAGTCACTGTCTGCCTTGAAAGTGGGTGAGTGATGCAGGTTATCAAGCACTGGGATTTCATAAAGAAAGCATGCAACTATTTCATCAAGAAGCAAAAACAAATCCTACTCAACTCCCTTGCCTTAGTGATAAACATCTAATTTCCAGCTTACTTTTGGATTAGATGTTGCCCAGCTAACAGTAGTAGTAGCAGTGGCCTATCCAAACTAACTTAGTAGGTATGGCCCAGGAGTCGCACCGAACAGACCGCAACACTAACTTTGTAGAACAGTGCAGAGAATCAAATGTATACAAAATTAACTTGACAAATTATAATTATCGCATCTGATAACCAGTTCTTTAACTAGGACAATAAAAATTCGTATAATAGAAAACATTGTGTAGTTAGTTGGGGTGGCAATAGGCATGGCCAATCAAACTGTTTTGGGCACGCCCCTGAGTAGTAGTCTCTTACCTGATGAGTGTGTTGCTGCCCGAGCCCTCTGGGCTGTAGTACAAAACATTCTCCAGGGACAGCGAGAAGGACAGTCCCTGTGTGTCCGAGATGTAGAGGTGGGTGACGTTGTTCACGTGGTTGACACACACAAACACCTGGTCCTCCGAGGCATCCGCTATGTAGTATTCCTAACAGGGATGATATACGCCTCTAGTTAGCGCCAACTAGCTTTATTGCCAACATTCGCAATTAAGATTTTACAGAAAATATCAGACTGAACTTTATTATTTATTTATTTATTTATTATTATTTTTTACATAAATACACTGTAGCAAGGAAAACATTACACATCATGTGAATACATTTATTTATTAATCTATAAAAGTAGAATAAATGAACAATAATAATTATTCATCTTTCAATGTATTAAATTGTAATCCCTTTAATTAAATTTGGCTCTTTATTAACAGTAATTTGGCTCCCATGGGTGCAACCTCCTTGCTACGGGACACTCACGGTAATGGGGTGGCGTGTCATGAACTGGGCTGCTTTCATAGGCTGTCGGTTGTAAGACACCCACAGCTGAACAGATGACGTTTCGTGGCTGCCAAGCAATTTCTGCAAAGCCGAAAAAAAGAGACAACAAATTAATTAAACTAAATTGAACACAAGACAGAGATGGAACAGTCGAAAAATGGGTGACCCTGCAAGATCAATTAATAAGTCATATTTTCTCTCTGTATGTACCGTGATGTCAGTGTTTCGTGAAATATAGCCTACTACCCCTACAGAGCTACACGGACAAATTATAACCTAGTTTTGTTTCATTACAGAAGCAGTGCAAATCCAATTTAAAAAAACTATGTTGTTTCCGAGCTAGTGGTTTGAGGCTAAATTTCTTTTGAGGAAGCCCTGTAATATACCGGTTTATTCTCCTTATTCAAATGATAATGTAAACCTTATGTGAACCAATGCCAGTTTATAAAAACTACACTGTACATTAGGGTGGTCCTTACTGGTACACCTAAACCAAAAAGAGGAAGGTGCATGCACCAAGTTTTGATCCAGTGTTGGAGGCCGTCGTATCAAAGCTCATGCCAACCACTTTGTCAGAGAGTTCCCATTCCTCAAGGCACTGCATGACTGCACTTGCTGTTGCTTGTCCAGTTCCTGCAGGGAGTTTTGGTACGGCAAGAAGCTTTGCAGTTCCTCGTTGGTCAGTGACAATGACAGGAAGACGATCAACTTTTTGCTTTGTGTCATCTGGAAGCAGTTTGCCATCCCAATGAACAAGGAGGCTCGTGTTGCTAGCATAGCATTCCCTGATCTCATCTGCAATACACTCGCCAAGCTGAGATATAAACCCACAACTCTGTACAGTTCAGTCACAGTTTGACGTCATGGCACAAAACAACAGCGGTCGTGTGACAGTGGTAAAATCTCTGGAAATCAAATGAAAGTTCACTCAATTTATTTTCTTCCCAAGTGGAACCAAAAAATAAAAAAGCACATTTGAAAAGTTTAAGTTTGTATTTTAGGACCACCCTACTGTACATAGTATAATTACCAGAGTGATTGCAGAACAATACATATGAATTGATTAATGATTAATATAATAATAATTATATGATTCCTAAAGTGCTGCCTGAAGGCATAATTATAACATAAGTCTGTTCTGTGCTGTAAGAAGTCTCCACTTGTAGCTTGAATAAATGTAGACTGTAATATCACTGGGCAGTCAGTGCATCTCTAATACTTTGCAAACAACTTTGATGTACTAAATGGAAGTTCTAGTCATACCAATTTGACTAAGTCAGCCATTAAGTGTGTTTGTGTGCTTATTTAGTTCTATATTGTCATTATGTGAATTAGATCCAAGTGTACTATGGGTACACAATGTGCTTGAAATTCATTTAATTAATTGAAATTAATGGAAGGTTTTTGTTTCTTTTTATTTACTGTACTTATTTAGTGTATTTTAATCAAAACATCCTTTATCCTTTAACAGGGATTTATTTTTGTATGGTAATGATAATTACTATTTTTGTACCATTCCCAGCGGGAATTTGGCTCAGTGCAGCTAATATGGGAGATTTAAATACATAATAGTGGTGAAAGAAAATGAGAATAATTAGAATATTTGAAGAAGAGTAAAACACTTTCTACCGGGTACATAAATATCTGCCCAAAGGAATGCAGATTAACATTCAGCGCATTCAAGTACAATATCTGGGATAGGTGACAATTGGTTCAATACGGTTCAAGTGCTGGACCTTAAGATTTCAATGGAGGAAGGTTGGTTCCAATCAATCATTTATTAATTCAATCTAAGCCGTCCAGCGGCCTGGGGAAGGTTTCCAAAGAGTGGAGGGGGAAAAAGCCTCCTCTGGGAGTGCTCGTCAGTACCCCTCCCAAATCTTTTGTGAAAATACATTTTTAGTGAGGTCAACGTAAACAAGGGCTTTACAAGTGCCCAGAAAGGGAGCAGCTCTTTTATTAGGGGAGATATCATAAGCAGGGGAAATTCCTCTTGAGAGCCAGCCCTTGCTCCACTCAATGTGACCAAGCCTACAGTTGTTTTTTTACATTTAATTATTAAAACCTCAAGGGTTCACTTGTGTGAGATAGACCCCATTTCCTTATCTGAGTCTATAATCAAGGAGTTTGATGCTGCCCAAAGTGTGTCTGGTATTCATTATTATAATCCTATTAGTGCATACGCCAAAGATAGAAACGTGGGAAGAAGTCAACTGAGAACCAGCACCGGCTAATTAGCCCAATGGGATAAAGCAGTTAGCAATTAGCTCTGATAGACTAGCATTACGCCAACACTGTTAGCTAAAACAGTGCTAACGGATAACGTGGATTGGCTTGGTATCTCTTCAAAGTCATTCGAGGCCATATGAATGCTAACCAGCGAGATAGCGCCATCTGTATGCATGTGCCGAAAGCTATGCTGCTGTCTCAACTATGTCTGACCTCAATTCAGGGTCTGTTCTCGGATAGGAGGGGGGAGAGAAAATAGGTTGTACACAGGTCAATCATCACGACACTAAACAAAATGAACAAATTCCCTGCAGCTGCAAAGATTTTGCTGCGCTTGTGTTTGGTCTCCGCATGCCAAGAGCATTTAATTATAACCCATACATCCCATACATTAAGCCAACTATTAGCTCATCAGTAAGCCCTATCATGATAATGTTAGGGATCGTACTTTCTATTCGATTCTGGCTCAGAACAGATAAACTGCCCTGGGCGTGATCTTTATACAGTATATATCACTAACATGCAAATTAAATCTGATACATTGATTCATTGTTTGCAGCAAATGTACATGTGTGTACACACACACACACACACACACACACACACACACACACACACACACACACACACACACACACACACACACACACACACACAGGTGAAGCCATCCCTCAAAGCAATGTGTGAGCCTAAGCAGATTTGGATTTTGGA
>OOFB01005330.1:0-15492 GCA_900323305.1 Trachyrincus murrayi
GGGGGGGGGGGAGATAGTAGAGAGAAGCTACCAGAAGAAATGGAGTGAGTGAGTCGTGTTGGGAGGGGTGGGGATAATGGAACAGGGGAGAGAACAGCAACACGGAGGTTGTGTCAAGGAATTGTCTTGAATCTTTTCGTAAGATTTTTCCCGCAAAGTAATACTTGGCCCCGACACTTTCGAAAGGTTGAGGATCAAAACGCACCCTAAGGTGAGGAGAAGTTTGTAGATATTTTAAAAAGGTCTACTCCAAACTCTAACAGAGTTGGGAACGGCAGATCTAATCACTAAAGAGATTTTAATTCACAGCATTTTGTTATTCCAACACCACTGATGGGTCTGAAATCATTTAGGTTTCCACTCAGTGATTTTCTGTGTTTTTTATGGAAAGGCATGAATAAAGCAGTACCATCAAGCCAGTTTAAATGAAACGAACAGTTTGCAAACAGTTCAAATGAAACAAACTGTTTACAAACAGTTCAAATGAAACAAACAGTTTACAAACAGTTTAAATGAAACACTGAAACACACTCTCAAACAAACCAAACCCGCTGTTCTCCATAAACCAATATCACTGTGGTTGGTTTCTATGGTTACTAAAGATATAGAAAAGGTCTACCACATCAGACCGGTCTCGACCAGTTTTGATACTAATAAACTAAGATACAAGACTGAAGCTCAGCGAGTGTGTTTTAAAACACTCAACGCCATGTCAGACCGATATGTACGGGAGACTTTAGGATACGATGATATGGCGACTATGACAAATAACATTTTAATGATTCATAGCTTGTCGTTTTCTATTAATAACTTTTTGGTTATTATTGCAATGCAAATATGGACGTTTTCTCAGATTGTGTGTTCATGTTATACTTTGGGTTTGTAGTAAAATTATTTGAAGGAGGTGTGGCTAGGTAGATGCCAATCAAGCGTGCCACGGACACTCCCACACAGTCCTGATCATAGCGCTGATCAGCAAAACGACGTTTTTTTTTTAACAAACATTTCTAATATTTATGAACGTTTATTCGTTCTAAAATGTTACATTAAAATGTTAAGACACTTAACTTTTACACCATAAAAGAGTTTTTGTTATTTTTGAACTGGTTGTCAGAGGCTTAAACAAAATATGGTACTTTTTATGACATTTATGAAAGCATTTGGAACGAAAGAAGTGTAATGTGTAGTCGTAGTATAAATAGGTATAAATAATAAGTACCTATTGTTAATAAAAAAGTACTACATTACATTATACAAACACCCACTCATGTGTGCCTCTTGAATCCCGTTCGCCCACACGCATCACATGACTCTGTAGGTAATAATCCATTCAAACACGGGTTACACCAGACAATAGATGACATGCTAGTGTCTGTTTGTGCCTGAATGCTGTGTGTTGGGTGGAGTACTGTATGAACATGGATTCTCACTGGGGAGCCGGTCCTCTTCTTCAGCTTCAAACAAACCCTCGGAGGAGAGAGAGGATAGAAGCTCAACTCTCTGTCGTCTAAGACCCTCATTCCCTCACACTGTCTGATTAAGACACACACACACACACACAGACATGCACACACACACACAGACACGCAAACACACAGACACGTACATGCACACACACACAGACACGCAAAGACACAGACACGCACATGCACACACACACACAGACATGCAAACACACAGACACGCGCACACACACACACACACACACGCAAAGACATTTGCACACTGGGATCAGATAAACACATGCACACATTGCCAGTAAAATGTGCACACACACACACACACACCAAGACTCTCTTTATTCATTTTGTTCTCTTGAAGAGCCGTCTCACCTCCCAGGCTTCATCAGCCTCTCTAATCCATCCTCTACACATTAAGAGTCCCTCCCTCCCTCCTCCTCATGTTGGCCCCCAGCACCGCTGCTCTCCTCCCAACTAAACCACCCCAGTGGTGGAGACACGGAGAGATGGAGAGAGAGAGGCTGAGAGAGAGAGAGAGAGAGAGAGACAGTGAGCGATTTAAACAGAGAGAAAAAGAGAAAAAGAGAAAGAAAGAGACGGAGATCCCTCTGGCATCTCTTAAAAGACGAGCTCGTTTTTGTTTTGCTGCCTTTAGAAAAAGACCGGCTGTTTTTCCCGGCTGTGTTTGGGGAATGTCACAGCAAAAACCAACCAAGCAACGCTGCCTCTGAGGCTCCACTGTTTCTGCCAACAGAACCCATATAACTATATAAATATATACACATGTATATGTATATATATATATATATACACAGACACGCACCAAGCCATACATCTTCCTCCTCTGGCTTATAAGTGAACCTTACTTTCTCACATTCTCCCGTTCAAACTCGTTTCTCAAGCAGATCTTCAACAGACTGTGCAGCTAACGGTGTTTATCTTTCCCTGTTTCACTTTGACCTCCCGGGACAAGGATCCCTGCGCTGGTCCAGCACATGTCGGGACTTGACACGAGGCGTGTGGCGTGTGTCGTGTAGATGTGTATGTTGATCCGCTCACAGACACTGTTGAAATAATGCAATTTTTTTTGCAAAGTCCCCGTAGTTTCCATGGAAACGTCTATAGAAAAACAACACAGTAAATGTTGCCGTTTGGCATGCACATTTGTTGTGGAGCGTTGAGTAGCGGGGGCCAACGAAAATGTCTCGTTAACACCTTCCCGTTAACAGCCAAACATAAACCAAGTGGTGAAAACCAATAAGTCAAGTGGTGTGACATTTTAGTAGTACACACAGATTTTCTTTTACCTGTAACCGCCTTGGCCAATGTGTGTTTCCGATAGCTTCGCCGCCTCATCCGTCTTAATTGTAATTGTAATTGCAGGCGCCGAGACGGACACAGAGAAATGCCATCCTAGCATAGCACGTGAACATCGGCCATTTTGTTCATACTTATCATACCGTCTCCGGAGGGCAGGGTTTGGATGCCTGCGGATGAGCATGAGGAGTTTGGCTTTGTTCTCAAGGACACTACGGGGACCAGCGCTGGCTGCTGCAGACCCGTAAACAAGACATCGCCCAACAGGCCTGGTTGCACGTCGGCTTGGCAGGTAGCGCTGAGACTCAGTGAGTGCACCGAGTGCTTCCTGCATATAATTAGCCATTATTGTGATTTTACACCAATAAGCAGATGGTCTCTATGTTTACGCTTGCTGTCGCATTCAACCAAAACCTGTAAAAAAAAAAAACCCAAAGGAAACATGAAGCCGTTTTATTTCTACCACAACGGGAGACATTGCACCAATCGGAGGTGGGCTCGGTTGAAACTCACTGGCTGGATCTCAACGGTGTGTGCCCGTGTGTGTTTTGATGCAAGGTGTGTTCCTCTTCTCACGGTACACCTGTACCTGAGGACTAAGACCTGCCTCGGGTCTGGCACCCAGGTCAGTGAGTGTTGGCCTTGGTTGCTCCATGTCGCCCTCTGTTGGTTGATATCTCACAGGGCAAAACTGAATTTTGGGTCCAGACATAACACACGTTATGTTTTATATTAATCACTGGTGTAAGAGAGCAGGTTTAACACATTGGGCCCATTGTGACCATCGAGAAGGTGAGATCAGTCAAGAACAATTAGGAGGGAGCCAACAGCTTTGTCTTACTTAATCTACATGTTCTCTGGACCCAATCAAAGGGTAGGGCACGGGTTCAGAACTGGACAGAAATAGTCGCTATGGTCGAGGCCCAATTAGACACAAAGGGATTCACTCATTTCAACACTGGACTACGCACAGCTTTTTCCCCTCAGCAGCCAGACTGCTGACACTGAACCCCTCACCGTCTCACTCTGCCTAGTTTGTTATGTGCTGTACCGCTGCTCTTGTCACTGCTCATGCTGCACATATGCCCCAGTGTATATACCTCCCATAGTGTATTCATTTACTCGTAGTATATATATTCGTTTTGTGTATTTTGTGTATCCATTTACTCATAGTATATATTTCTAATTATTGTATTCATTTACTGTATATTCATTCATTACTGTATATTCATTCATTTATTACTGTATATTCATATTTACTGTGTATTCATTTACTCATAGTATATATTTCTCATTATTTAGATTGCATTATACTCTTTAGGTTGCATTATTTACTCATAGTATATATATATTCTGCATTTATTTAGATTGTACAGACTGCTTAATTGTGTAAATAACTGACTGTTGAACTCTGGTTAGAGCCTTCTAATTTCGTTGCATTCTGCTTGCATGGTGTAATGACAATAAAGTAATCTAATCTAATCTAATCTGAATGGCCTAAAGAAGAAACAATAAGTACATAATGACTGACATCATTTTGAGACATACATATTTAGAGGGCAGGATAGTCTAGTGGTTAGGGTGAATGATATGTGTCTAAAAAAACTATTATTTGATAAGAAAATGCCTACTAAATGACAAAATAGTGAAATGTAAAATACATTGATGGTGGATTATCTGAAAGCTTAATGTATTACATCCACTTTTGCATCAATTTGTATAATATCTTCGCCTACGTCTATTTACTGGAGTGAGTAGGGCAAGTGTTAGGTTAGGTTTACATACGTTCACACAATTCAGCGAAGTAATGATAGCAGAGAGGGTTGGGGGTGGGGGTCACAGGTCAAAGAGAGGCGCTTATCTCTGATAGGGTCTCCCAGTGGAAAGGGAATTGGAGGACTTGAGACAATTTAACTGATGGGGATGAGTTTGTTGAGTGTCGCTACTGGAATATGGCAGCGTTAGCTGATTATGTTCATTCCATTTAGTACTGGGACACTTGCTATTTTATCATTTTTGATTATTAGTTTCAAAAAACCTGCAGGTGAGTTAGTGCTAGCCAATTACACATGCTGATAATATCACGCTAATCTATAATACCGATTCGCGAGACAAAACACGGAGACAGAATTTATTCGGGGCTCACGAAAGAAAGAAAAAAAAAACTGCGTAGTGGTTACAAAACATGCCATGTCTCATACCATGTCTCATGCCATGTCTCATGCCATGTCTCATACCATGTCTCATGCCATGTCTCATACCATGTCTCATGCCATGTCTCATACCATGTCTCATGCCATGTCTCATACCATGTCTCATGACATGTCTCATGCCATGTCTCATACCATGTATCATGCCATATATCATACCATCGAAGCTGCTCTTTCATGCCTTTTGCACATTGTGCAAGTATAATCTAACCCTATCAGCCACCAAGGAGGTTCTTTTTAGCACATTTATTGTTGAACACAACTTGCCATTGACCACGCCATTGACCACGCCGGGCCACTCTTTCAGAGGATGTTTCCGGATGGTCAAATAGCAAAGCAATATGGCTGCGCCAGAACCGAGACGGGAAATATAATAAAAACACTGGCCATCAATGATGCAGAGGGAATTGCAGAAGCAATGAAAAAATATCCTTACAGCCGTGCTACCGATGGCAGTATGGACATGGAACGTGTCCACTTGTCGTCAGGCTCTTTGCCACTACGGTTGGGAGGGTAGCGGTGCTATTGCCGAAGCTCTGTGACTCAAGAGGGTCTACTGGTGAAGGCATATTTCATGTTGTTGATTTGGAAATGAAGAAGAGGGCAATACCATTTGCTGCAGACAATGCACAAAAGGCAACTTAGTGTCAATACAGAGGACTACTGTATCACAATATGTTACCATCTTGATAAGAGTAGCAGGAGAAAGGCAACTCTGCGTGACATTCAAATGCTGTCATACAGATGTGAGAAAGATTCTCAAGCTGGCATCCACAAGATGGCTCTCTCTTGGGCGGTGCATCAACCGCCTTCTATAACAGTGGAATCCCCTCACTGGATGTTTTTCAGAAGAGGTAGATGCAGGAAAGAAGGTTGTGCCTCCAAGCTCCTCCAAAACAGCCTCACAGCTCAAGCCTCCACCTGGCCCTGCTGAGAGGCCTAGAGCCATGTCCACCTCCACCTGGCCCTGCTGAGAGGCCTAGAGCCACGTCCGCCTCCACCAAGCCTCCACCTGGCCCTGCTGAGAGGCCTAGAGCCACGTCCGCCTCCACCTGGCCCTGCTGAGAGGCCTAGAGCCACGTCCGCCTCCACCAAGCCTCCACCTGGCCCTGCTGAGAGGCCTAGAGCCACGTCTGCCTCCCTAAAAGGATAAATGCAGGATAAAAAATATTCGGTGCTCAAACCTAGAGTGTCAGCGTGACAGCGTGACACGTCAGCGTGACATGCAGTCCCAATCTAGAGATCCTCCTCCTCTTCAAATTGGGCCTCACCGTCGCTTCCCTTGCCCTTGAAACGAACCATCATGAACCAAACGTCATCTGTCTCATCTATTTCCCCTTGGTGGCTTTTGACGGCGATTCCCTACAGTCCCGTCAGAGCAACAGCCATGCAGAGCTAGCTGCGCCTCGCAAAGCGACACTGCTGTGCTGCCACTGGGTTGCTTACATCCGTCTGTCGTCATCCCCAGCTTCAAGAGGACCGGGGGAAACAGCCAGTAGAAAGACGGGGGACGGGCGTAGCTCAAGGTGCAGTCTTTCTTCAAGACGACCAGCATATGTCCCTCGCGCAAATGAGTTTTCTTCGATTGAATATCTCCGTAACGAAACAGGAAACAAGGCGTAACTCCGCCCCTTGCAGTTTATGGTTTCGGGCTCTGTGCCGTCTCCCCTGCTATAACATAGCAGGACTGCTGGATCCGAGATGAGTATATCAGTTACAGGGTTCTTGTTGTTGTTGTTGTTGTTGTCGTTACCCTTTCCAATTCCAATGTTGTCAGTTTCTCCTCATCTATATGAACCCCCCTCACCACCCCCATATCACTGCAGTCCAACGACCAGGGCCCTTTCTTCTGCCTGTCTATTCTACTCTTCTCTCTGCTCTTAACATCCACCACACCATATTTAATCTCCAGTGACCCGCTCCCCATCTGATGATTTAAAGCAGACCTCCCGTATTTTACTCTCCTCCGTCCCTCCCCCTCCGCCTCGACCGGCTCAACGGAGCCAGGGCCTTCGGTGTCTTCTCCTATATGACGGATCACTTTGCGGAGACAGGCGTGGAGGCCTCTACATGCAATACAAACAGCCATCCATCACAATTCACCATGATGATAGTGGAGGGGGGCAAAGGAGTGGCACTCGCCTGATAAGGTCTCAGAGAAGTGGAAAGGGAATTGGAGGGAAAGCACTTTAACCGATGGAGATCTGTTTCTACTGGAATATGGCAGCATTATTGCTTGCTTTGTTTATTTTTCAAGATCGTGCAGTGGATAGAAACCAGTGGGCCGAGGATTTTTGACTATCAAAATGACCTGGTCGTCGGTTCTAAATGTAGCAATACAAATAAGCAGACAAAGATTCAGAGCGATAAATAATATTGCCCTTAACTTTGGGTGAAAATCAATGCGTGGCAATCGATTGCAGGAATGCGATATATACGATGATCAGTGCCACGACAACTGCCTGGTAGTTTCAGAATCCGTTTCAAAGATTGTTCAGATGCTTTTCATTTCATTTTTTAAATCATTAAAATGCCTTTGCGGAGATTAATTTGCACTGCCGCATCCCCGTCTGAAATTTTTTTTCTTGAAAATTACATAGTTTATCAGCAACATTAATGTGAAATTGATGAAGGATTGAGGTGATGGTGAGGCAATTTATATGATGGAAGTGAAATTATAGAAAATGTGTTTACTGCATTGGGGACAATTCTGTTTTTGACACTGCAGAAGCGCACCAGCGTGACTGAGGTTTGTAATAATTGCCCTTGAAAGAAGGCAAATGTTCTCGATTCAAATGAAGTGGGTGTTACTCAGTGAACCATGTAAAAAAGATCCTGCCTCCACTCCAAGACTACCGCATTCAGCTAATAATTACTTTTGGTTCCTCCGTCGAGATCTCTCGCATTTGGGTACGGCGCTGATGTGAAGAAGCCGAAGTCGAAATAAAAAAAAGAAAGAAAGAGAAAAACAGAAAAAGGAACGCTGAAGCCGGGGCCGAGCGCTTGGACAGATTGCAGCTGTAGAAAGTTCACGCACCGCTAGACTCAATTATAAACCACCTCGGCTAGCTTCGCCGGGCTGGGAGAGGAAGAGAAAAAGAAGACGAAAATTGTGTTTACCATAGCCTTGTCGAGTAAACAACGTTTAAATGGATGCCATCTATGATATTCATCATTCCACCGGCAGACTACTGCACCTTGGTAATTTTGTATAATTGTGTTCACCGGCTTTTGATTGATTCAATGAAACACAGAGTGCGGCGGCTAACATGTTTCGACGTGACCTCGTAGATAATGACCTGGTGTTGTAGAGCTCACAACATGTTGTGTGGCAGCAAAGCATGCCAGGCACGAATATATATACGTATATGGTTTACCAACATTCAGTTGTTTTATAGATCGAAGAAGAAGAACATCCTGGGGTGGGAGCCGTCGTCAATACAGTAGGGAGCAGGTGCTCAAATCTCCGTCAATTCCCCCCATGCTAACTATGTGCATCGCTCACGGGTGATAAAACGCATTAGATGGCCACCACAGACAGGACCCCATTCATCAGAACCTCATCCCTTCCCCCCCCCAAAAAACAAATTCTCCCTCCGCTAAGAATAACAATGATTTATTAGGTATTAAGTATTGTCTTTCGTTTTTCCTGTACTCACTCAAGCGAAGTTAACGCAAGGCCTTGCTGCATAAATGTACATTTAGGGGAAGAAAGAAAGAACGAAAAACTATCGAAAGAGCTCAGGATTCGCGTCATTCTTAGATTGAGGACACATTGACAGGAAACATGTTGCTCAATGGTACCGAGAAACAAACCCTTTGACCTTGTCGTCAACCGCATGGACCCTCGGCAATTTGGCCAACATGCAGACGGAGGGCAGGCGGGTTTTCCTCTCGGAGAAACTAGATGAAAGATGGGAGGTCCACGGAGATCAAGAGTAAGAATGAAGAGGAATGAAGGGGGCGGAAGTGGGTGCATATGGACGCTCCAGAGGTTGAGAATGTGAAGTATAGGGGGGGCCTTTTGGAGTGAAATGTCATCACCAGGCTCTCTACGGTGTGCTTCACGCTGTGCGCACACATCCAAAATGTTTGAACTATGCAGACATTATACCATCTGCTGGAGACGAGAGGTTTCAACACACCTACACCATTGCCACGAGGAGAAAACACACACAGTATAGAAGCTCCAATTGTTTGCTCGTCACAATTACACAGCAGCTCAGGTGTGCGTGATCAGCGAGAAAAATGGTTGGACCGGACATACAGATGTTCCATGTGTGTCCTAAAGTAAACGCTATTGGTTAGAACTGCATGTTTGATCAACAGTACTGTGGTGTGTGTGTGGTGGCTGGTTTAAGTCATGGTCTGAGTCAGACTGATTAAGACTCTGGGGCTGGGTGAGGCTGCACACCAGCCACCACCACACACACTGAGGTACAGACTATGTAACACCTGCTATGGCTGTACATCTTGCCAAACTCTCCATTAAGCCGGTGTACAACATGTGTCTTGTGAGTCGGAGGAGCCCAGAAAAGGAAGCCACCTAGGTGGCGTGTGGCAGAGTTTCCTGCAGTCTCAAAATAACACTTAAAATGCATAGTTGGGCAATTACAGGCAAAACATAGTTGGGCTTTTTGTTAAAGTAAGATGCTTTTATCCAAGGCAGCAAACAGTGAATACAGGTACAGGTTATTAAGGAGTAGATGGAGGATGGAGTCTAAACATCTTGCTCAATGATGCATTGGGACATTGGGGATTGAAGTCCTTACGGGGAAGGGAATCAATTACCCTAGCGACTATTAGACCATCCTGCCATAGTGTTCTTTGCTTGACTTCTCCTCAATTGTCGAAGGTCTAAAAGCAAGGCCAGCTCCCCTAACGGCTCCTGTGATAGATGGCACGGGGACGGGGGTGGAAAGCCGGCAATGATCTGTTGCGACGCGGCTACGCGCTTTTGGAGAACAAATGACTGCGCCTCCCTGCCATCAACAATGAGCGGCGACCGAGTTAGCAAACATGGCTAGCGCAAGCTGTAGAGCTCCATCACTGCGGCAGTGAGTTCCCAGCTTCCATTAATCCCTCTACTAATTATCCACACTTCCGTCTTCGGTAATAGCCGCTGTAATGACCTGTATCTGAGATCTAGTCTTCTTTCAGTCTGTATTTCTTTTAGCTCACTCCTTATATGACACTACAAGGGATTCTTTTTTTTTTGTAATGTGTTGCAATTAAAAGCAAAAGGGAGGGGGGGGGGGGGGCTGGGAACTTGTCAAAAACAATTAGAGGCCTCTTAGATGGGAAAACCATGACAGTTTCTCATGGTAGTAATTATCTCTTGCTGAGGACTAAACTGTCTAGCGTCGAGTCAATTCTTTTACTCATAAGAAGTGAGCGAGATTGTGGAAAATAAACAAATTAACAGCGTAGAGGAAAGGGAAAAATACTGCAAGGGGTGGTGGTGGGGAATTGGACATGGCGGATGATTAAAATGCGGCGGATTATTTTCATTACAATGTGGGGACATAATGGGAGAGGAGCCACTTAACATGTGCGTTGATAATAGCCACCGCTATCCAAAAAGAACCTCAATGCAGTACAGTACAAGACATGGATTTAAAAAAAGACATTCCCTTAATTAGTGGTTAAAAGGGGGGGGGGGGGTAACCGTTGACCCTGGTTCTCTTAGATAAATATTTTCCTTATTTGCTACTGAACGCTAGAAGACAACGCACAGTAAATAGATTTTATATAAATAAACATGCATGAGTGTACTTTGTGTACCGTTTACGGCGGATATACATTACACTACTTGTCTTTTGAAGTGAAACTCACCAGAAGAAGAAGAAGAGCCGTCCTGCTCCTTCCTGGAACGAGCCAATTAAAAAAAGCCCTCTTCGGCTTGGAGCATGTGTATTCAAACGTCAGCAAAAAAATGTGATGCCAGCTAAGATACAGAAGCTTGGACGCAATGTTTCTATTGAGTTACTTGAATCATCACAATCATATAGTTTGTGTTAAGGTCCATTTAGGGGAGACCAATATGGAGACATCTATGTGTAAACCCTAAACCCAGTGATGTGGGAGTCATGCAGATTGTTCTGGAGATATCTCCAAGACCATTTCTTTGGAATTCTCTTCAGGAAATGCAGTTTCTTTATTAACCAGCGTTTGCCAGGAGATATCAACACAACATGTCAGATTCTTGCTTTAAAAAAGGCAGGAGAGGACCACAGCAGGTTTCCTCTCTGTGCTGATATAATACAAATAAAAAGGACAATAAAAAGTGTACGTCAACGAAGTCCAGCATTTTCCAGACTAATTGGGGGAGAAATGAGCAATCTAACCGTCGGCTGACAAAATGAGCTTGTGGAGGCCTTCGCAAGAGTATCTGATTGCATTATGATCTTTGCTACGCAGCTGGCAGCTGCTTCCTGACAACACGATGATAGCAAACTCCTGTCGCATCCACTCCAAGATATTCAATTAGCTAGACATGAAATTGTGTGAAGTCTGCTGCAGTCCAGATGCTCGAGACGAACACGACCACACAACCATGGGAGCTATTATTAACATTATTATTAGTAAACTTTTAGTAATGCACAGTGATTGTTTGTTTGATCAACTCATAATTTTCTCATAATTTAGATTGTTTTATTAAAGTGCATGGTTGGTACTGGTGGTGACCCTCTCTATTATAGTAGTATCTGAGCGATGCCTTGCAGCACTCACCTATTGTTATTCTTAGGCTTTATTAGGTGAGAGCTGCTAGGCAGCGCTCAGCTATTGTTATTCTTAGACTTCATTATTATTCTTTCTTTCTTTATTATTCTCGACAAACTTTGGGACCTATCTCCTCCCAAAATTTTTCACCGAGAGACTCCATTCAACTTTCAAAATGTTCATCTTGGCTTGGAATCGCGCGCTATCATTCACATTTTTTAAATGTATTCAACTTTTAAACATAAAATGTTATAAATGGAACTAAATTTCCGTGACACATGTAACAAACATGTAACAAATCATCACTGTTTAATCTATCTCTTCGTTTATACTTGTTGACATTCAACTTTGTTTTATACAATGTTTGCATATTTTGCGTCGTCTCTTGCGTGACTTCTGTCGGACACTGTGGAGCCTAAAAATGTCAACATTTCACCTAGAAACACAAGGTAAAGCTTAAACTATTACAGTGCTTCTTGTTTCACTGGAATTAAAATAATGAAGCGATTGGAATTCTACCTGTTGAGCATCAGACCCCTGTTTATTTTAGAATGGGTCCCAGTGGAGACTTCTAATCTTCTACACCATTGTAAACTCACGAATAAATACTCACATACTTGAAGGGACAGACACATCTTGGACGTCTTCGTCTACTGAGCATGACCATGTCCAATTTGTAGTATAGTTTAGTTATAGTTTTTGAGAACGACGCTATGGTTTGAGGGTATAGTTCTTCATACATTGCTGGTTAAATTGCTGCGACTCCACAGATTCCAACAGTATAAGTCATCATTATGTTTTCGATATCTGTCATACTTCAACAGAGTCAACAGTTTTAGATTTATACCCGCTGCATATTTCCCTTTGTCTCATAGACTTAAGCCAATCGTGGTGGGTGAATGGGTTTAACACAGGACTTTGAGACTGGGGTTCGAGTCCCGTGTTGTCTTTACACTTTTGAACTCTTTCTGAAATATTTTCACTTTGAGTTAAGCTGTTCAACATTTCTATACGTCTTAAACTATGTGGCTTTATTACACATATTTTCTACCTCATTTTACACTACAGTACTCACCGCATTTTCTACAGTAAATACATTTTCTAGTTTACATTTGTTAGTACAGAATGATAAAGAGCAATGACAAAAAAAAAACATTAGGCATCGTGAAGACATCGATCCATACTGGGGACTGTTGTATATGTTTCCTTGCCAATTCAGTGAGCCATTTATTCACGAGAGAGAGAGAGAGAGAGAGAGAGAGAGAGAAAAAAAAAATCTGGGAACAGCTCTGTTCATCCGTAAGGCTGTCTCAGAGTCCCAATCCAATTTCAATAGCTGCTGTAGCTCCTGTACTACTATTGTGGTATACAAAGACACACACTCAAACAGCCCTGGGTTAAGAAAAGGCAGTGTATGCTATTCCAATAGCATGCACTGCCTACACTGAAATGATTGTGCTCATATGCTCCACAGAGGTTTGGTCTACACACAGTCTCCTTGCTTTCATTTGTTTACCCCCCTAACGGCCATGTTTAGGATGTTCTGAGTTAATTGATTGGCTCATTTGGCCCAGGTGTGTCGCCTCTGCAAGAAATGGGCGTGGTTATACCTGTATGGAGTCAAAACGAGGCCAGAAAGCATTGTAAACGTAAGTGAAGTATTGTAAATGAAAGTTTAGTATTGTAAACTAAAAAACTATACTTGAAATAGTTGCATAGTTTCCTTTGCATTTCACTTTGTGGCCTCGTGGGGGCGGGGTTAGTGGAGTGGGTGTGTCCAGAGAGGAAGAGGCGGGGTTTTGGATGCCAGCCGCCATGAAACAAAACAGAAAAAGAAGAAGAATAAGCTTGAGCACACGGCATAACATAGCTTTGAGTTTCAGAGTTAAATATGGTACGTACTGAACTAAGACACACAGCCAGCACGCATCTCCCCTTACTACACCAGCCAGTAACCAGCAAATAATCAAAGTATAATCATTATACAGTCAATAAGCATACCCTGACCCATTGAAAGAGAGTTGCGACACTCCCATAGACTCGTGGGAAGTAACGCGTGTCGTGGGGCGACCCGTAGTTCTGAACACTGTATAGTTCCAGCGTTGAACCCCATTCATTTCCAGTGTTTCCGAGGCACGCTCGCTGGTAAGTTGATGAAATTATTTTTTGTCATTTTGTCACAATTTAATGCATTATAAACTTAGTCAACAGTGGTATTTTATGTAGCCAGCTTTAGTTAATGTTAATCGGAAGATAATAGCTTGTTAGATTCTAAATGCAGTTAGCTAATGTAAGCGACACTTGGCTAGCTAGCTACCATAACCAGATGTCAGTTGGCCTATGTTTACCTCAAATTAATTGCAGTTATTGGTGTTTGTTGGCATACAACGTTTTTCTTCGGTTATTAGATTTATTGTTGAAGTTGGCAACACTTAATTTCGACCGTATTAGTACATCTGATGACAATGAATGGTAGCTAGCTCAACTAGATAACATGGCTAGTTTGTATCTAGCAAGGTTGTTCCTTGGTTAATTCAGCATCGTTTGTTAGGCAGTACATCCATGATGATCACAGTAAAAAAAAGTAGAACTGCAGGTAGCTAATTACTAAAATACAAAGTTTCAAGTATTTTTTTTCAAGTATATTGTTTTACAATACTTCTGGCCTCGTTTTGACTCTGTATACCTGCCTCTTTGCTTTGATATTATTGGTAAATAAAGGACATTACATTACTTCCATCCTCTAGATTCCTCAAAAGTACACATTTGCATAACTTAAACTTTCCTGAACAAACACTGAAGTAGCCAGTGAAAGGCAATGTGTATATACATGAGTTGAATACATGAATAAATAATTCTAGATGAACTATCTCTATAGAAAAGTACGGCAACAAAACATAGATTCAACAAAGTATGAGAGGCAACTTCAGTTATTCCCTTTGTTTCTGGTCTTCACTCATGTGGTTGCAAAGCTGTTTTTAGAGATCTTCAAACTGCCAGCCTGCGGGCATCAATCCACGACGTGTTTAGGATGTGAAATAAACCTATTTTATAGCGGGGAGGGTGGGAGATGTTTACCTATAGGCTCTTCCAGAGGTCGGAGATGTGTTGAGTGGAGGGTGCTTATTCGGGGGAAGAAGGATAAAGTAAGTAAATCGTTCTTCCATCCAGTCACCCATCGGTTGGGAAGGTTGCCACTTCAAGTATTTATTCGCGTCAAGCGTTCTTAAATTCCAAAAAGCCGGAGACAGAAATAAAATGTTTCAGAAATCGTGTTTTGTGTTTCAGAACTCAGATCTGTCCCCATCCTCTGCCCACAAGTTCTTTCTTTACCTCCAGGTTCTGGTGACTCAACCTGCTCACTGAAGACCGCGGATCACTCATTCACCGCATCCGGGCCCCCTCGAGCGCTAGCGCAATCCTGTGCAATGCACGGCTGGTTCACCATCATTGGTGGCGTTGGCGAGGTGCATTATGCCACTGTTCCAATGCTCTTCCACTGGTTGCCCTCCAGTTGTTCCACTAGCTTTATATTTTGTTCCACCAGCTTCCTATTTTGGTTTACTCGCCAGCAATACCATCTTTCAGACACATTTTGTATCACTTCAACAAGGACAAATGCATACAAAGTGAAATTAGAAATTTGCATTTTAAAAATTAATCTTACAATCAACTATAGAAAAGGAAAACATGGAAAATAAAAACCATCCAAGTAGGCTACTCGGGTTATTTAAGTTTTTATAAAATGCTAAATATGAATAATAGTACATTCCATATAGCAT
>OOFB01005336.1:0-14694 GCA_900323305.1 Trachyrincus murrayi
CCGCCGGCCTCCGTGCCGGCAGCCGGCGAACCGGCGTCGGCCGAGACGGTCGTGCCGGTGGCCACCGCCGCCGCCGCCGTCTTCTTGTTGATGTGGGTCTTGATGTGCTTGGAGAGGTGGTCGCTGCGCATGAAGCGCTTCGGACACTCGGTGCAGAGGAATTTCTTCTCTCCTGCGTGACGAAACAAACACCCGTTAGAAACGCTGCGTACCCCGTAAGAATCACGCCCGTCGTCTCTCTGAAGACGCTCGGTACAAGTCGCTGCCCGTGTCTTCAAATACGTCGCTGTCAAGAAGTGTCCTACAAGAAATACCCTATTCACCCACATCGACTCAACAGGTTTATCCTAACGCTGTGGGCGTTCTGTAAAACAAATGGAGACTCTGACCCGTGTGTGTCCTCTTGTGGCGCTGGAGCTCGTCGGAGCGCGTGAACCGCTTGCCACAGAAGGACCAGCCGCAGATGAAGGGCCGCTCCCCCGTGTGCCAGCGGAGGTGGGCCCGGAGGTGGGACGTCTTGCCGTAGATCTTGTTGCAGCCCGGGATGTGGCAGATGTGCTGCTTCTTCTTCGTGGGGTCGTTGCTGTGGGAGTGGACCAGAGAGAGCTTCACTTGATGACCACAACGCATAGGAAACTACGAGCCTACTTGTAGAGCTTCAATGCAAGAGGCGACTAAGAACCAGGTATGTCAGGAACTGAATTGGACGTACTCCCATACTTTCAAAGCCTTGGGTCTTTGGAAACTTTTACACTGAACCTCTTTGGTAACCAAACTCGGACACGGCTTTGTACATGCAGTAATAATTATGTGACGCTGCAGCTCTGTTGCTGTAATGGTTCACAAATTTAAAAAAGACATGCATTGTTGTTGAGGCCAACGTTTACTAGCTGGCCCGGGTGGGCGGAGTTCCCCGCGCGTTCATTTTTTAGGTCAAGTTTTACAATAATGGCCGCCGGCCAGGAACGTCCCGACATCAAAACTAAGTGAAATGTATAGTGGCATAGCGCTGCTGTGGTGTATAAAAAAATCTCAATCGCAGCTGGATTTAACATTAAAACCACTGTTTAGAAGTGTAACTGTGTAACCAGCCGAGCTCCGGTGTGGGTGTAATACACATGGACTGTATAAAATACAGATTAAAACTGACTTTTGTGTAAATGAGTGGAAACAAATATAATCTAAATTCTGTGGGAAACACTGAAATGACTGACAAAGTTCAACAGTTCATCATCTTGCATGCAAGAGGCCGGTGCTTGTATAAAAGTGGGTTCACGTACCGGCCCTCCCCGTCTTTGCAGAAGGGACAAGTGCACGCCTCCCTGCGGTTGCGTCTTCCTTGAGGAGGTGGGCTGACGTCTTCCTCGTCCATGGCGGTGCTGTCATCCAGACTCTCTCCCCCCGTCTGCAGACTCTCTCCTGTATCCATGGAGACAGCAATGCAGAGATCACCATTACAATACAATACAATGGTGACTAAACGGTCTTCATAGCAATTATTGAGTCATCTTTCTAAATGAATTTCATGCATTGGTAATAGTTGCATTGCAACATTTGTATATTGTAAAAAAATAAAGAAAATACTTTGTGGCCAATGTCACTCACATGATTTCATGACAAAGACCAAAGAACAAATGATGTGTAGTACTAGTCCTGGTGAAGTCAAATGATCAGAGCTGAATACTATTAGTTAAATCAGATATACAGGCATATATAAGGCAAATATGTTTCATTAGAAATGGAACTGATAGTAAAACTTGGCAGGCAGTGGGCGAATGGGCAGGGCCAGATTTATGTACCAATGACTGGGGAGGGCTTTGGACCTGATAAAGACTACTGTATGATGGGCGTGATCCAGTTACACCCCTTACGGCAGAGATAGCTGTAGCCAAAACTTAAAAATGTGACTGAAAATGTAAATATTACTACTATAGGCCGCGATATTCCAACCGTCACGTTCAGATCAAACAGACAAAAGGCACCACCACAAAAGTCCTCGCTCAACTGGTTAAACCAGTCAGGTTACTGACACACAATGAAGACATCTACAGTGGCCATTTAGCATTACGGGCTTAGCAGATAATATGAGGCTAGCTTAGGTTTAGACTCATTTGCTCAAGGAAAACTAGCCGTGGCTATAGGCCACAGACGGACACACGCTGACCTGCAGGGTTGGCCATGGTGATAGGAAGCCCCTGCAGCTGGTGCATCTGCAGCCCCGTGCCACCGAGTGTGTTGAGGTTGATGGTCTGCAGGCCGGGGATCTGCACCGTGTTGACCGTGGCTCCCTGGGCCTGGCCCAGCTGAGGCAGGGACTGCACCGGGGCCAGCGTGATCTGCCCCCCCATCGGGCTCTGCAGCTGGATGGTCTGCCAGCTCACCTGGCCGTTGGGACCCACGGTGCGCAGGAGGATGGGGCCCGTGTTAGGCATGATCTGCACATTCTGAAGACCCTCCTGGGAGAGGGTGGAAGTGGCGAAGACCTGTCCCCCGGCGCCGGGTAGCGCGCTGGCCTGGATGGTCTGCAGCGAGGTGCCGCCTTGAATGAGCTGCTGGGGCTGGATGAGGATCTGCTGAGGCTGCTGCTGCTGTCCATCCCGGTTGTCCGGCTGCACGCCCATCGACGCCTGCTGAAATGACGACACCACGCCGTTGCTGTTCTGTACCTGCGTCATGCCGTAGGAGCCGGTGGTCTGCGTGGTTACGGTGGTGGTGCCCGAGAGGTAGCCTGTGCTGCTGTTGGAGGAAACAGGCTGGTGTTGCTGCAGAAGCTGGGTTATACCTGGGTCCCCACCACCGTCTACCCCTGCACCACCTGCTCCGGTGCTGACGGGCAACAGAGTGATATTTCCATTGAGGGACATGGGCATGTTAGCCAGGAACGGGGACTGGTTTTGCAATAGGCCACCACCTAAGCCTAGACTCTGGATGGGGATGGCCCCCTGTAGGAGACCGGGCATGGTGAGGATGTTTCCCGCTCCGCCGGATCTGTTTGTGGTCGCTATGAGCTGCTGGCCGTTAGGAGAGGACACCAGCTGGAACTGCTGCCCCGCAGGATCCTGCTGGGTCTGCGTGAACTGCAACTGCTGGCCGTCCACCGTCTGGAACTGGGGGATCACCTGGTACTGGATGTTGGGCATGACGCTGGACAGGGTGGTGAGCACCTGCTGGCCCTGCAGCGTCGGCGCCTGGGTCACCACGTACTGCTGCTGTCCCTGAATGCCCACCGTGGACGACGAGAGCACCTGCCGGTTCTTGAGTGAGTTTGCCAAGGTGTCGGTGGAAACGGTGGTGCCGCCGGAGGACGCCTGGACGCTGACGGGGATAACCTGCCAGCCGTTGGAGGTCATGACCCCGTGGCTCAGGTCCAGCTGCTGGTTGGACTGCTGGTCTGAGGGAGAGTCGCCCTCCCCTGGGGTGTCCATCCTACTGCAGGTGGCAGCTAACAGAGCAAGAGAAGATGGCTGCTGGGAGTCCTTGGGGAAAAAAAAAACATGAGAAAATAGGAAAATTACATTTAAAGAGTTTATTTAATTAAATTAAAATGTAATTTTAATAAATTACAATTAAATACAATTAAATAAAATGTCTAAATAAGAATCTAGTCCTTGTAAATTGTTATGGGATCCATTGCAAACATTTTTTGTAAGGGGAATTGCCAATGTTCATGGACTAATAAATTATACTATTCCTATTATACTAATAAATACTACACATGCACGTAATAACTTCATTAAAACGAAACACAGCCTTTTCGCTTATGCAATCCCCTCAAGGATATAATTCTAACGAAATGCAAGTAAAGACTGCATGATTAACAGCCGAATTTAACATTTTAAATGTATATCAGTATATATGATGGTATATATATCCTTCTACACTGTCCAACGTGTCTCATCCAGCAGCCAGCTACACTGTGTGTTGTGTGTGTGTGGCAGCAGAGGAGGAGGAGGGGAGGGGAGGGGGGGGGGGGGGGGGGGGGGGGGGGGGGGGGGGGGGGGGGGGGGGGAGAGAATGGGTGGGACCACATTTTTTCGAGAGCAGCGGCGGGCTCCGCATCCCCTCCCCCATCCCACCCATCTCCCTCCCACACTTCGTTCTGCTCCTATAAACTGACTCACTCCTCTCAGGCCACCCCCTCCGAGGACAGCCAAATGGGCTGAGCGAAAACGCACATGAAGAGCGGGGCTCGACGGGAACACCCAGTGTGGGCGAACTTTACCTGCCCATTCCCCACCCCGGCGACATGTGCTCCTGGAAATCAACAACACGGACTCAAACTCGCAACGTATCCATAACCCCCCCTCGCCCCCCCCCACACACACACACACACACAAACAGAGTATACAGCATACACACTTTCTAAATCACTCTGAACTAAACCGAAAGGGGAACCAGCGTGACCGTGTGCAGCCAGGTACCAGGTAACCGGTACCAGGTAACAGTAACGTGTACATACTTGCAGGTTTGTGTTTCGCTTGTGAGTGAAGTCTCCTCCGGTCTCCAGGGCGGCCATGTCACCCTGCTGCTGCTGGGGGGCTGGGGGGGGGAGAGAGGGGTGAGAGGACCGAGAGGAATGGGGGAACACACTGTTAGGTTATGCTCATGTTTTAAATGTTATCACACTAAGGTGTGATAAATAAAGACCCCCCGTCGCGGTGGTCGGAGGAGCGGACCTGTGACGGGTCTGTTCGCACCTAGCTGCTGGTTAGCTCGTCTAATGTTCACATACGTGGACCCAAAGTGTTTAAAACGGAGCTACCGCAGCAGCTACCGCTAACATAAGCCCATGTGTGTCGAGACAGAGACTAATGATAATGATGATAATGATGATGATGATGATGATGATGATACACATTAAAGCATTAAAAAGTTGCTACATCTAACAGTTAGCCACAAGCTAGTTGGCTAAACTAAATGTTAGCCAACTGGCGAAGAACTAAGCAGGTTACTTCTTCTAAACTCGTGCAGACGGTGGCTTCCACACTTACTCTATCATACTGAATAGCAATCCGGGCGAACTTTACACGATACAGCGCCGGTCGGATCGATAGTTTAACTTATAGCTCCGCTCGCCGCCGGACTGCTGATTAAAAAGTTAACTTACTGTTCATGTTCCAGACGGGAGGAGTTTCTCCGCTTCACAACTTCCACCGCCTCACACTAACTTGATAGTTAGGCTTCCCGGTCAGGGGGAACACGGGGGCGCTTGGTTTGTGACCACCGTGGCCCGTCTTTACGTGTAATAAGTAATTATTATTATTATTATTATTATAATAGTAAGAATCATAACAACAACAACAACAACGATTTTAATAATAATAATGATCAATTCATAATAACAATATGTTATTTGTCCATCCACGTTTAGGCACTTTAGCCACCGACATATTTCTTGTACGTTAGCATGCGTTTGTGGCAGGCCGCATACATTAGACAATTACAGTTATTATAGTCCAGCGCAAATATGATCTCCAGCTCGAATTAATTGTCCGACTCACTAATTCGGATTTACACTTATCAATGCATCGCGTGGCGGATCAATCCGAATAAGCGGCACAAAAAAATACCCTTCTCCTCCAAATATGACATATTTCTGCCGCCTTATATATGATGTCGCGTGTTTTCTAATGGTGTACATGCGGACAAAACAAGCGCACACGTTTGGACGGCATTCGCGACGGACTGTCGGTTCAATCCAATGGGAATTGTTATTGTCGTGAATGCCTCGCGTCAACCAATGGGATTCCAACACGGGCGGAGAATTGGGCGGGGCGTACTAAAATGGTAGGTTGTGTCACATTTTTCTGATTGACGTTGACAAGAATACCTGTTTTCCAATCGCATGGCGCCATAAGTAATTTCAACACCGTTAGTAACAATACAGCATTTCAAATACTCTTATGTACTTATACTTCAATTAACACACAGGAAACACTAGACGATCTTGTGTACATCACATATCATTGGGGAATTCAGGGGCGGGAAGAAAAGCTTAAGCAACAGTCCAAGCATCGCCCTCCCTGGTCACTCCCTTGTGGCTGTTAGTGGGCTGGAGGAGGGAGAGAAGGGGGAGGAATCAGGGTGTAGATGCGAGACGCTGACTGTAAACCATGTGCCTTTAACCGCAATGGGAGGAGAAAATGGTTCACGGGGTGGGAGGATTTCTTAGATATGTAGTGGGCTTGTCTGTCCCAGCACATGTGTGGATGTAAACAGGAGGGCCCCACAGTGGGAGGTGGCCCCACACCGGCACAGATACATAACAACAAATAAACAAAACATATGAATGTGTTATTTATGTTCACTATTTATATTCACACACAGCAACAGCAATGTGTAAGCCTGGCCTATTTTGCAGGGCCTAACCCATTCACCGGGTTCAATAATAATAATAAGATTAAGGGCCAACTATTTGTGTTGCACTTACAAACTTGCATGGGGAAACCACAGAATGAGGATGTTCCTCCCACTTGTTGGCTTCACATGTGGCAATGATCTTACAGTTTAGACAGCAGAAGAAAGTTGACTTCTCAGTTCTTCTTGACCCACATTGAGGCAAACGAGATCTAAACTGGATATCATCTGAACAATAGATCTTAGTCTCGTTGGAAACAGGAAACGACAAACTGCAGCACATGTTTGAGAAGTGACACATGCGTCAGTTAGTTGAGGTTCACAGACTATATTCTCTCTATAGGTGTGGCAATGTGTAGACAAATTCAGCGGCAACAATCCAGAAAGGTAATTAAAAAAAAAAAAAATAACAACTCTGGTATCAGAAGAGGACAGTTTAAATATGTTTTTTAGTATATGCCTATAGGCTTGAAATATATCTATTTTGTTACCATATAATATTGGCTGTAGGCTCCTTAATGATTAGAATGAGACAATTAAATAAGGTTTTTTTTCTGTGAATTATACCACTTTAGTTTGCAGCTAATTATTCTTACTTTTGCTCTTACTTGTCATCATATTCGCAGTAGTAACAGCCACAGAGATATTGTCTGATGGCAAGGCGGATGGACAGCACGTCTTCTCGGGTCAGGCGTCAAACCTGGATCCAGAGCAGCAGGGAGTCGTGGCACACCCATAAGGACCTGGACCCGCCGAGACCACAGTGTGACCCGTCCTCAGCCCCACACCCGTCCACAGCCAGATCATGCAACGGCGTCTTCTCAGATGGTCGGTAGGCTACACATTTAAGCTCTAGCATTTATATATAATAGACTGTTGCACGTCCCAGTGCATGCAGTCAGTGATTTAAAGTCATGTGCTTTGGTAAATCCGTATAGAATATTTAAGGGAATAGAGGAAAGATGTGGAATGGAGAATTCAATGATATAATTACATTTACTGAGAATGAATGAGTTTATTTGTCTTGTATTCCTCTTCCCGTTTCTTCATAAAGCTCAGTGCAGATGACTTTACGTTTCATATTAATTAAAGCGTGACCATGAAGGGTGATCCAGATGTCTTATGTTCTGGAGCTCACATTAAGGCTGTAGTATTTATTATGTGTGTCAATTGTATATGGCCATTGCTCACTAAGCCCTCACCTGCCCATGATGCACAGGATGCAGCGATGGAAAGATCGAGAGCTGGCTTCGTGGTTGTGGGTGAGTGTGTGACGTTGTCGTTGGTTGAAGAACTGTCTCACAGAGGAACTAGGACCCAGGTGTCAGCAGAAAGCTACTTGATAGATGAATGGAAATGCCCTTGAAACATTTCCTTTTAAAGTCAGAGTGAAGGTACTGTAGATAGTTGAGCCAAGCTAATATGTTTATTACATGGAGTTGCTAGATTAGTATTCTATATAGGTACTAGAGATATAGTTGTGTATAGGAAACGTCCTAAATTAATTTAATGTAAAAACAAGAACAAAGTATCTATGTCGGTAGACATACATACAAGTTTAAGTTTAACCATGCGGCACACCACATGATTTCTTCGTTTCTTACTGCATGGTTTCTTCAACAATTTCATAGTTCATTCACGGGAATGTGTCTTTTGTCAATCATTATGCGTATGTCTTCAGGGTAGCAGCTTACATTGCTCAGAAGAAGATAATGTGAAGATGTGACGATGGCCATTCTAAACATAACCACATAATCAGCACTGTTCATGTGTTCCTGACTAGCTTGACAGCCCTATAAGCACGCAAGTGTTAAATTAAGAGGAAGGTGTTTATCCTTATGTGAAGAAGAAGAGTTGAGAGGAATAGCATACATATTCTCAGAATGGTTGAGATATTACATACCGGTATGTAATATCTCAACCAATTTAACCAAAAACCTATCTCTCACAGGATGGAGACAAGAGACTCCGTTGGCCTGAGTGCTGGTAAGTTGAAACCCCAATGGACCAAACAAAGTACCATTCTTTTTAAACGAATAAACCATGTAGATATTTACAAGGGCAAGAGGTAAATTAAACAATATAATATAACCTGAAAATAACCCCTGGAATGAATAACATGTCCATTTAGTAACAATCTACAAGTGCTTTAGACTGTATTATTCTTTCAATAAATACTTCACTTTTCTCCAGACCATACATGGAAAACCAGCTGTGACGATGACCCAAGTCTTGGTGCTGATGGTGAGTGCTCACGTCTTTTGTTCTCCTCTTCACACACACACACACACACACACACACACACACACACACACACACACACACACACACACACACACACACACACACATACACCGTGCTATAATATACAAACATACACATATACAAGGTTAAATGATCTTAGAGGGAAATGACTTATATTTCATTTGCTTAGCTGATGCTGTGTATGAGATGTGTAGTTGTGTGCTTGATTCCAGACGCCATGTTTATTTTAGAACAACTGATAATAATAAATAGAAACTAAAAGCAACTTTTTCGTACATTTCCCCACATCCATTTGTCCTATACGTAGGCCAACGTTCTTGCAGATCATTTGTCAGAAGAACATTAACATGTACAGGGTTTTGGGTGAGGTTCTGCATCAAGGGAAGTGCACTTTTTTTTTTTGTTGTTGTGAGATTTTGTGTTAGATCATGCTTGGCCACATTTAAGGTGGTACATGAACAGGAAGTGTATATTCTTCCTCTATTCAAGTCCAATAATAAAACTATTTTCTGTCATTAGTTACCGTTGTAATTGCTCAGCCTGCTTATTGCCAAGCTATATGTCACACAAGTTGACAAGTTGTGTGTAATAAAAAGTTGTTAATCATATCCATGCAACCTGTTATTTTTGTTACATGCATACATAAATATGCATGTAACAAATATGCAAAAAATATGCAAGAGAATCAGAAAAACCTGTAAAGTATATAAACTGTATTTATGTATGATGTAGTTGAGGTATTACTAAGGTATACCCACTGAGATCTGTTCTTCTCTGTTCTAGCATCTGCAATAAATGATGGAGACAGTACATCGCAAGTGAGGTGAGTTGCATTCATTTGTCTATCTTTATTTATAAGAGGTCAACAATTCCAGCTTTAGAAAGTGAAAATCATGTCAGGAAGTAGTTTGAGCGTGAACTGAGCTTGCTTGCTTCCCCTTCCCAGAAACGAAGGGGCTTTCTGATTATAGAAGATACACATCTGGTTAAATCAGTATTCGGTAGCTTGTAAACCTATAGTAGAGTACATCTTAAATGTCCCCAAGGGGGAATTTGTTTTACTAGTAGTTTGTTTGAAGACATTAAGACTAGGAAGTTGTGAGCAAAATATACCATGATTGTGTAAAAAAGCTCCAACTTTTACACACATTTATCTGATTGAACTGCAACCTGTTTTGTAATCTTTTGTTTCCGTCTCTTCTGTGGGCTGAACTGAAGACGCTCACTGTTTCCGCCTGCAGGCAACTCACCGAACTGCAGGCCCAGCACGAGGTCAGTGTCCCGAGAACATAACGTCCTCATGTTGTGTCATTCCCATAGAGATGACTCCATAATATAACGTACAATACAGCAGTCTGTAGGGATTGTTGTGTCTGTGGATTCAGCATAGCGTAACAGTTCCACTATTGATATACAATTATGTATATCAATTCAAGTCAAGTCTGTTGTCCCTGTTGTGTGTGCAGTGTCCATTAATAGCTCTTTATCATCATTGGTTTGTATGCTTTTACAGCACTCGGCAGAAACCACCTTCTCTGAACCTTGGAAACAGTATGGCTTCCAGCTGTCAGTCCTCCTCGACCATTAAAACAGTCTCAAGGTGAGGCCTTAACCAGATGAAGGGGGAGGGGGGGTATCTGTACAGATACACTCCCCCCCCCCCGTCTCATAACGTCTCCATCTTATCGTCTCACTCGTGTGTGTGTGTGTGAACAGTGTGTCGGAGGTCTTGCAGTCTTGCTCGGAGGACGCGGAGGAAACCCTCTTCCAGCTGGGCTTCGGCCAGGATGATCCGCAGGTTCCCACCCGGGTGCCCATCAGGTTCTTCACTTTCCCCTCCGAGCTCCAGGGCATCAACTTCCGCCTCTTCCTCCAGTCACAGCTGCAGAGGATCCGAGAGGAGGACCCCAACCTCTCCATTGCCAGTAAGACCACCGCACTGCAAACTGTGCTGCTGAAACCGCTACCATGCATCGAAGGAAGTTTGCTTGTTTTATGAAACGATTGTCGGGAGTAATGGTTATAACACCCAACTTCTGCAGGGTTCGGAACTGGCAACCTCAGGATTAGCAGTCAAATGATATTAATTACAAAATACTGCAGCCTTTCAGGTTGGTGGTTATCAGGTTGCTATGGTTTCGGGAGTGAGGTTGACCATCACCTCAGATAGGCTAATAAATACTTATGCGTCCACTATTCCATTTTTTGTTGGCAGGTTTGACTGACTTAGTTATTCGACTGTATTGAGATAAATATATATATCTTTTTTTTTTGCAGGCCGTTTCAGACAAGTGGAAGTCCTCACGGCCATGGCCAACGCGTTCTACTCGCTCTACTCCCATGTGTCCCGCACGCCTCTGCCCAAGCTGACCCCCCTGGAGCCCAACCTCTCCCCGTCCCCCATGGAGAAGCTGGACCGCTTTCGAGGCATCGGCAGCAGTGTTCGCAGCGAGCCACGCTCCCCGGTGGAGAGACTGAAGGACACGGTCTCCAAGATGTGTCTGTACACCGGGGGCGCTCGGCGGGTCTCCGACAGCGCCTTCCCTCCGGCCTCGCCCAGGAAGCGCCCCGGTCTGCCCGAGGTGGTGGACATCGTCTTGGAGAACACCAAGCTCAGAGCTCCCAAGAAACTGGATTTCGCAGAGCCGTCTCCGGATGTCCGTCCACGCCGGGACAAAGACGAAGAGGAGGAGCATAGGCCACAGACCGCCGTGACTGACCTACCGACGCAACGCAACACAGGGTGTCACAAGGAAGCGGGGACCGGCGACCAATCGGATATGGTCCAGTCCGATTGGAATGGAGTGACATCATCGGACCATGACAAGAGCAGGACTGGGGACTTTGTCAGCAGGTGGCCATCTTTGGCATCATCCTTATCAGAGGAAACTAGGACAAGGCAGCTCCTCGGTCCATTGAAACATCCAAAACTGAAGTACATCTCCAGTAAATTCTTTTAAATGGACGAGGTACTGGTATGTTTCATGTTAATGATAGGGTTTCACTAGCGTAGATTCATTCATTCATCACGCAAGTTCTTATCTACTCGTCACATATTTTTCTCCATCAGGCGAGCAGTGCCGGAGAAGAGGATTTTGGGCAGTGGGAAAGCACACAAATGACAAAACGTCAGTGCAAAGGTAGGTTGATGCAAACAGTAGCAGCAGCTCAGAAGCACAATCATAACAGTCACGTGTCAAAGCATTGTGGTTTAGAGATAACCCCTTATCAATTATTGATAGTCAAGTGTTCAAGAACATTTTGTCAGCACTGTAACAGTGAGAGGCAGGCTGTACTACATTACAATAATCAGATAAATAATAATGCACAACTAAATATATTGCATCGTATGCAGGATTTGCAGCGGTGATAAAAAAACAAAAAAACACTGGTTATTGTTAATGTCCACACACAATAAATCCATGATGGTGATCATTATCCTCTTTATGCAAGTCATTGTGTGTGTACACTTAAAGAGGTCATAAGGTCAAAAATCATAGGATGTAGAGTGTGTGTGTGTGTGTGTGTTCAGTTGTTGACCTGTGGATCTGTGTCCCAGCCAGTGCAGCGGTGGTGGTGTGTGTGGAGACAGCATGCAGTTAGCTCCTCTTCAGAGAGACATGGGAGTTGACAGTGCTGCTCAACAGACTGGGCCCCTGGGTGTTTGGTTTAAGATTCACTATTTATTTGAATAAAAGGTAAAAAAAAAAAGAAATAAAAAAAAAGAAATTACAGCACGTTTCAATTATTTCATCCTCAATTCAACCCAGTGCTTTTATGTGTTGAAAATTAAAATCTAATTAGTAATTTGACACGGCTATATTGCTACATTTTGCAATATTGTTGTAGAGATTGTTCCAAGTGAAACATAATTTAGCTTTACATAATTTAGTCAACACTAAGAAATCACCACAAAACAAGTTCATATTTTTTACATTCTGTTTACATTGTCAATGACTGCACCGATAGCCGGGCCGGCGTGTATGCTGACGTTAAAGAGGTAGATCTAGGAACACTTGGTCAATGTACGCTGTGCAAAAGGCAGTGATTCGTTAAGGTGCACTGCCTGTACTGTTGAACACAATGACTTTAAACTGTCGTTTGCCCGTGATGTACAAGACATTGCATCAGAAGAGGTGTTACATCTACACACATTGAGGTCTGCTGTTAAAAAAAAAAGAGGAAAAATACAATTTATGACCAAAAGGAAATGCAGTACATTTTTGAAATGTAGCTTCATCACAATAGACAGACTTCAAAAAAGGTTCACAGCAAGTGCATACATGGTCAAATAGGACATACGTAGGTGCTTGACAACATGGATTTGATCGTGCCACATTGCTATTCAGGAGACAAATAGTTACTTCCTACTACATACTAACTAATGGCCAAATTGTTCTTAATGGAGGTAAAAAAGAAATTTTGAAGGAATTCAAATAGATTGTTTACCATTAACTGCTAAAACTTAAAAATTCAGATTCAAAAACAGATTCAATTGGTAAGGAATTTCAGAGTACGAAATGCAATATTTGTAGCCTTTCATTGTAGATGCGAGCATGAATCCTGAAATCCTTTAAACAAAAAGGTTTTTAACGTGTACACTAAATTACGCAAGTAGCCAGCAATAGCTAGTTTCAGCTAAAAACGGAATTGTGTGTAAAAGCCATCAAACAAGGTAACATGGAAAATGTACGCTTATGCGAGCCTAACCGCTCTTATAAATCAGTGTCAAATAAATACAGATCAGTCAAATACAAATTTAAACTAAACAGTTAAAACTGGAGACCCTTAAAGAAAAAAGGTACAATAATCATAATTCTACATTTGACCACTTTAAAATCAAAGAGGGGAACAGTAAATGACTAAAAATGGGATGTGTTTAAAATAATTGTCTACTTGTCTTTTTTTTGGTTGGAAAAGTCTCTTAGCAGCACGGCTGGTGATTTGGATGATTGGATCCGACTACAGATGTGGACATCGGGAAGGAAGCACAAATTCTCATAGTTCATCATTTTCAAATCTATGACCCCTCCTCCTCGATTGAACATATAGAATATGTATCTTCACATGGGGGACGGGATATTTTTGGAGACAACTGGGCAACATTTTCTACAGCCATAGGTCCATTGGCAAAAAAAAAATTAAGAGATCGTTTTGGACAGACTCCGGTCGGGGAATTTGGCGAAATTAGTTCCATCTTTGATAACTGAAGGAGTTCCAAAGAGGTAATATCCGCATGGTGAAGTGCTTTCATTGGGGGGGGGGGGGGCAATTCAACATAGCTTTGTCTCAGGATAAAAAAGGAACGAAAGAGGAAAGTACAAGGGGGGCGGGGGCGTATCACTTTCCTCCGGCCATTATTTTGAGGTACTGCAGTGCATTGTGGGCCGCGTTGGCCCGCGCGGCGTCCGTGTTCAGGGCGAAGCCGTGGCACACTGTAATCGGTTGGGTGGACAGCTCCACGAGACACTGGCAGAGACCGCTCCGACTGCGCTGCTCTGAAAGAACAACACAAACACATTAAACCCAACACGTGTTCATATTTTCACCTTTAAAATAATTAGCATGCGGCTACTAAAGCGGTGCTGCATGCAACACTGCTGGTGCTTTTCTGCTGTCTATTTTCTGTTAGGGATTAACGTACTGTATTAATCCCTGACAGAAAATCTAATTGATATATGTGTACACTTACTTCTCAAAATGGTTATGTTAAAGTTTGGAGGTTAACGATACAAATCTGTAAATAAAATGGTCACACACACACACACACACACACACACACACACACACACACACACACACACACACACACACACACACACACACACACACACACACACACACACACACACACACACACACACACACACACACACACACACACACACATTATTAGGGTTAGGGTTATTAGACTTGTGTTAGGAGGCCAAAACATGCACAACACATTTATGGAACAGATCTTCACACAAGGGAAATGATTTAACAACATCTGCTCCAATTATTTTCACATACTCCTCTCAGCAATCAATCCCCCCCCCCAATCACACACACATATTCCCCCCTCTCTCTCAC
>OOFB01005337.1:0-16459 GCA_900323305.1 Trachyrincus murrayi
CAACTCAAAACTAAAGATAACCAACTAAGAGACAAATTCAGGCAGTTTAGTGTGTGTGTGTATGTACAAGTGTGCATGTGGGAATGTGTGTATTTGTGTGTGTGTGTGTGTGTGTGTGTGTGTGTGTGTGTGTGTGTGTGACCTGCCCTCAATCTCTAGTCCCCTCAGGCTTGGGGACGACGAAGACTGGTGCTCTCTCCCCCTGCTCTGATTTCACATTCTGTGCAACTTATCATTAGCGATACAGAGAAACCATGAAACATTGCTTTTTGGCATGTGGTCTTTATTATAAAAAATCATGAAAATATGAAGCATTGTTTAGATGTTCCAAACATGCTTCAGAGACTGTGACTGACTGCGTAAGAGAATCATTCTCAGAAGTAGGAATGCTTGGCGTTGGAAGTATCCACTCATGCCAATTTATTCCTCTTGGTGTAGCGTGTCAGATATGACTACACCACCCTTTTATCTGCGTTGTTTTTTGAATCTGGGTGGCTGCAGTTGGTACACCTATGTCCTTGCAACTGGATCAGCTCATGTCATATTACCAACTGTCACTAGGTACAAAAAATTCCATTGACACCAAGCCATATAAGTTACTATTGTCACTATGGTTTGGGGAATTCTATAATTTGTCATGGTGTATGGCAAGCGCTTTTAACATTTAATCAGTAGGGTTGACTAGTAGCAATTTAGCTTTCACTAGTGGAAATTACATTTCATGTCAATGTCATTTTGACATGTTGAAATGTTAATTTAAGATATCTGTAAAACAATTTTGACATTCAACATATTTTCACATGTAGAAATTACTTTTTGACTAGTAAAAACGGATATACATATCTTTGATTGAATTATAGATATCAGTAATTCCTTTTTCACTATTAAGAATAACAATTACAGATATCTACAATTTAATTTCCACATGTTAAAGGATTGACGAGTGGAAATGTATATTTCCCATTTCAGATAAAAAGAATTGCATTTCTGATATGTCCGACATATCAACAGACCATTTTGGATATGTGTGTGTTGTTGGTGGCTGGTTTAAGCAGCCTCACCTGGTCTGTCAGACTGATTAGACTCTGGGGCTGGGTGAGGCTGCACACCTGTGGGTCATTGGCCAATCAAGGTACACAGGTTTAACCAGCCACCAGCACGCACACTCAGGAGGAGCGGCATGTAGCAGGGTCGACTGCTACAGACATATCAATAATTTTATTTAGTCAGAATTGAATTTTAGATATCTAGAATTCCATTTATGATATCTGTAATGTAGGAGCAATTGTAGATATCTACAATTAATATTTCCACTAGTAAGAAATGAATTGTTTATCAAGAATTAACATTTTAACTAGTGAGTAATGAATTATAGTAGATATCTTTCAATTAGAATTGCTACAAGTCAAAATTACATTATCTATATGTTTGCTTGGAATATATCAACTGTTGATGTCTACAATTCCTGTTACCGCTACTGATTAAATGTTAAAAGGGCTTGCCATACATGGTGGGCATTGTTTTTGCTATCTATATCCTTCAGTTATGCCCAGCGTCCAAAAAAACAATTCAGGGTTACATATTAAAACAATTGCTTGGCCGGTAGATTTTTCCACTCTGGCAGGTAAAAAGACAAAATTCAGACAAAGTTAATTTTGAACCCTCTTTATGCCTATGGATCAGTAACATATGGAAAGTGTTTTCATCTAAGATGCTAGTTTATAAACTCATTATTTGGTCGTTGGCCTGGAAATTTGAGTTATTTAACTGTGTGAAGAGACAATTTTTCATCCACTTATAGAGGCCTGTCTGTTTGGTGTGTAGACTCTCAGATAGCAGGAGAATTTTGGGTCATGTCCAGCTGTGTTTTTGGGGCAGTATTGGTACATTGGCAGTGGCACTGGGAAAATGGCTGTGGTTAAAAAAAAAAACACAACCAAAAATACTAACGAGTTCTTTCTTTGTGCTTTTAACTGGTAGGTTTGGGCTGTACAACCAATCTGTCTACATCTGTCCTGTACATCTTCCAATTGAGTGATTAGAAGTGAGATGTAAAATAAATGAACCGTTTATACTGGTTGGATTTTTATATTTCTTTACCGTTCTGGTATTTTTGCCACCCTTTGAAATTCTCTCAGGAACTGTTTTGTATAGTGCACATCATTAAATGCAACGGGGATTTGCTCAGCAGTTTTCCAAACTGGAAGGAAAAAGTGATTGTCAGGTCTTGGTCAGTTCCAGCGGATGCAGAGGAGCCCATTAGGATATTGCTGGCTGGCTGGCTGTTTGTGCTGCTGCACTGAACTGAACTGCCCTCTAGATTTAGCGCTGATTATGTAACTGTTTTGATGCCTTGCTCTGACCACCACTACTACTACCACTACAGTCCGAACTCCTGAAGACAGTGGCCTCTTAACTCTAAAACGTCAGTTGGCCCAAAGATGACCTTTTAACTGTAGTCTGCTCTGCATTAATGCAGAATTCATTCATTTGTTTTTAAATGGCCATCATGTTAATTTGAACACAAAGCCAGTATGTAGATCATCTATACACTGGTCTGATATAATTTGTATCAAATTTATACCAAACTAAATTCTACAGAAATACTAAATTGCTCTGTCAACAGGAAGCGTGTCCCTCGAGGTTAGATTAATTAGAACTTCTGCAGTTAGAAGTCTGTGTGCTTGTGTGACTTGACTCGCTTGATTTTCTTACTCTGCTGTTTGGCCAATGTGGATGTTCCAAATGACCTGCTTTCCTTGTTTTTGTCAAAAGCCCTCTTTATACACATTTTAGTTTGGAATTTGGTTTCTTGGAAGAATATTTTTTATATTTATTTGTCCCGAAGAAATACCCTTTTTAATATCCATTCTGTTACCAGATGTAAAAATGTGGTTGTTTTAGTTCTTTAGACTGTTGGATATTTCCATACGCACTATGCGTCGTCATTTATTTATCATTTACTAGCCTGTGTTTGGTTTGTTGAGCCTAATAAATAAATAAATAAATAAATGAATAAATAAATAAACAAACTGGCTCTGGCCATGACCTATTGTATCCTACCTATTTTTTATTTTATTTAAAAAGATCATCCCCAAAGATACCATTGATACCATCACGAGACAACTGCTGGTCATAAGTAGAGAATCCACTTGGCATGAGTCATTTATACACACAGCCAACTCTAAAAAGGTGTTCTGTGTTCTGATTTGTAGTAGAATCATTTGTTTCTCTTGGGGAAAACATGGCACACAGGGAAAATAAGAATATTTTCTGTTTAAGAAATGGTTACTTCGAGCTGATGCATTCAGAATAAGTTGTATTGGATCGTTTATTTATAGCACTAATCCTAACGTGTCGGGAGAAACTTAGCACTGGAGTAAGTGTTGAGCTAGGCTTTATTAAATTTGCAATGCGGCGCCGCAGAGTTGACTCATCAGGTTGTGTTTCGTAAATGTGTGGGAATCAGGGTGTTTTTCCTGTGTTGGGTAAGCTTTGCCAAAAACTGACTGAACAACATATGTTTATACGTACAACAAACACGGCTGTCTGGCACACCCACTAACACATCAACGTTGATGAAAGATCTAATGGCAATCAAATGTCAGTTTCTAATGAAGGCTGGGTCACTCACTTTAAATGGAAATAGATAACATCTAGTCAAATAGAATTTTGTCATTACTAAAATACGATGAAGAAGACCACCATCTCATCATTTTTATTTAAAATTTCTACTTTTTGCTTGAAATCACGTGAGCTACGTGGGAAGTCAAGACAAACTCCTGCTTCACACTCAGGTCTGCCTGGCTCTGGCGTGACATGGAGGTTTTGGCATATGCAGAATGTAAACCCAAGAACTTGTACACCGCCAACTTAAAATGTAATATAGCTGTGGAGTGTGTGTTGTTGGTGGCTGGTTTAAGCAGCCTCACCTGGTCGGAGTTAGACTGATTAGACTCTGGGACTGGGTGAGGCTGCACACCTGTGGGTCATTGGCCAATCAGGCCCACAGGTTAAACCAGCCACCAGCAAACACACTCAGGAGGAGCTCCAGCATGTACCACCTGCTCTGTTGTTCAGACTACCACAAACTAAACAATAAACCGGTTTACTCATCACTGCCTGTGTCCTGCTGGGGGAGAAGCCTGGGAAAGCCATCGGAGATGGCATGTGGCAGGGGAGACTGCCACAATAGCATTTTTCAGTTCATAAAGATAAACATTTGCCACTAAAGGGTTCACTCTCATTCCCCTCGTGCCGATACCTTGTTCTACCAGTGTGCAACCAAGCATGACCGTAGAATCTCATGACATCCCAGTCACATGATTCTACACGGGCTACCTTCGCTAGTCACGTGTTCAGTGATTCTGATGCCCAGAGACATTCCTCCTGCTCTGCCTCCCATGTACCTGGTGTGTGCCTACACATGACTTATACGTTCACACATTACAGCTTGGAAATGGGATTGGCATTATTATGAGTGCTCATAACAGCTTTGTTAATCAGGATAAAAGATTCCAGGGCCCTGTTTCAAGAAGCTGGATTTCCATGTTGACCGGGATATGTTAAGTCAGAATTCAGGGAATGGCAGACTAATCTCAGTTAAGTTACCATGGCGACTCATCAACAATCGAAACCTAACGTGACGTGTCTAGATTGAAGTAATAGGAGATTTCTAATAGCCCACTCTCTTAGTTACACTTTAAAGTGCGTTAACCCCACCCACGCCTGCAGTAGGCTATTTAAGCATGATTTATTTTCTAAACACTCCTGAACGATGACATGTCTTGTGCCTTTGTCGGACATAGGAGTGCAGATTCTTCCTCGTAGGCTACACTGCACGCTGAGCCGCGGGATCTAGCGGTACCAACGGGTCTGGCCTCTGGCGGTACCCTAGCCGAGCCGCGGGGGCAGCGGCAAACCTTTTGGGTTTCGCCATGGCATCTATTATAGGCTATTTTTGACGCACTCTGCGACAGCTCGCGACGATTAAACCAAGATTAATATTAATAAACTTTATTAACATTGTTTTGTAATGCAAATTATTCAATTGATGCATGTTCAAAGTCACTACAGTATGCCGTGTAGTAAACTACAGTTTCACCTTTCTTCAGAAATAAAAGATTAAAATCACGACAGTCCAGGGAAGCACTCGCTACGCTGGAGTCAGAGTTCTGGTTTAAAGCATATCTGTTGAGCTTTTTGTGGGACCTGCTAGTGATATTGAATGTTTCCTGCCAAAGGTTTGAGTTTAATTGTTTTTTTGTTCTGAATAAAAAGTAGAACCATTCATAGTTTCAAGTAGTGTTGCTTGGATTTCTATTGCTGAAGAAATGGAAGGGGCATTGGTGTATGTACCTTAATGCACACATCTACATATTACGTAGCGGTATCATATTTCTCAATCATTAATCTTTTCTGGCAGGTGATCAGTAGCTTATTAGTCAGTGGGTGAGCCGACAGGAAGGGATGTCGCAATACACGATGCCTGCAGCATCTCTGAGGCCTCGGCCAGGTTATCATTACTTGGCACCATATGGTGTCCCTACAAACCTTGCCCATCCTCCACAACTCTGCTTCACTCCTTTAATACGTGGGTGCCTCCCTTTCTCAACAACGTTCCTGTTGTGTACAGGGATCATAATGATTACCTGCTAAGGCCATGGCACACAGTACATATTGGAACAGCTAGGTTGGAGGACAAGGCACTGTTTGCTACCCAGCAGATCTTAGACAAATAAAGCCACCATTGATGACCGTGCCTGTAATGTTTATGAATGTTATGTCAAGTATATTGTATTTGTATTGCCCTTAATCCCAGTTACTCTCAAAGGGCTTCACAGGCCCTTCACAGACACACCCCCCCCCCCCTAACCCTAGTCACCCAAAGTGCAAGAAAAGGACCTAAGCTCACTTTTTTATATTTGACAAATGTATTAGTGCTAATGGAAGCCTCGTCGTCATGGGTTTTCTGCAGGTCTAGCCAAGTCTCCTGGTCTGTCCTGGCCTTGCCTGTTTATCTCGGTAGTAAACACCCCCGCTCATTTTAGGAGTGAGATCACATCCGTCGTAACAAGGGCCCACTTGTTGGTGGATGGCGTTAGTTTGATCGAGTTGTTGTTGTTGTTGTTGTGTGGCCGTTGGTAAAAGAGGAGTTTTTTTCCCGTCTTGGGAATGACTTCAGCATGAGAATTCAAGATGAGGATCCAGACCCTTAAGTGATTGCCATAGAAGCCCATGGATCATCTCAGTCATTGGTACTGTGAGGAAGCACTCTAATTAAAGTTAACATGAATAACTATGTAAGCTCAACAAACTTAATCTCTTTGCATCTGGTTGGCAGACATGAATCTTATCTCTTGACTTCAATGGCTTTGGGGGTTTTTAATTATCAGTGACCGTGTGGTCGGGGTTAGAGGAATGGAGTTGTATGTGTACGACTGGCATACATAAAATGATCTTATCTCCTTGGGTGGCTAATTAAACTCCTTGTTGTGCATTTGGGTGTCTCCAGATGCAGGGATCATGTAGATTACATTTACATGTAGATAATATAGGCCTTAAGTACACACTGAGTCAGAGATGGGCATCACAATCTGTTAATCTGGATTAATTGCCCATTTTGTGGTAGAATGCTACAGGCACTGCTATTCATACGGCACAGATATTATTTTACTAACTTATGTTTATATTAATAGTTTAATATCACTACAGTGTATATAGAACCATTATACTTCAGATGAGCCATACGTTTGGACATACTAAACCTAATCTTGTCTTTCGATTTTTGCTAAAAATGATGAGTCCTTCAACCACCATTTCAAGTGAGTCTTGTTTGTCTCCGTGTCCTGCAGGTCATCGAGTCCTTGGGCATCATGATCTACAAGGCGCTGGACTATGGCCTGAAGGAGAGCGAGGAGCGCGAGCTCAGCCCGCCCCTGGAGCGCCTCATCGACCTCATGACCAAGTCCACGGACGCCGGCGACAGTGACCCCTGCCCCGACGAGGGCTACGAGGCCACCGAGGAGGAGGAGGAGAGCGAGGCGGACGAAGGCCTCGCCGCACACGGTGTGAGCAGCGTCCGCAGTTACAGAGACATCCTAACGGTGAGTGGGTGCACTGGCGCTAGGTTGCAACAACCATGTATTGAAAGTAGTTCCTGTTTACGATATAACTAGTCTATTTTTCCACATAATGCAACTTCTTGCTTCAATTTCAATACCCTGTTCTTCGCTTTGGATAAATGTGTCTACCAAGTGACTAAATGGTAATAAGTGCTTTGAATCAGTGATTCAGTAGTTTTCCACCTAACCTAAGTCAGCTCTCTCTACAGTCTAAATCACTTGAATATCTTCTGAAATGGCCGACTGGTAATTATAGCGGCGTAAACATGCTGGTCGATGGGTTATACTAGGCTTAAGACCCTGATCTTGCATATAATGAACTCTCTGTATGGTGCAAGAGCTGTTTCCAGACTCTGTAAAGGCCAGGTTGTTCGGCCCTGAAACTATTCCAAGCGTTCCCACTGTGGGTGCACCACAACACCACCCAGCCCTGTGCGTGTGTACGACTACACGTTGGTACAACATGGGCAGGTTAGGTAACCTCTCGTACCCTAGTGACCCCTCTGGTTTCCCGATTCTATCAGCCTGAGGTAGGATCAGAAAGTGTTTTATTAGGTTTTTATTCTGACTGTACGGTCAGTGAGGCTGGGATACGGTGAGACACGAGCCGGGAATATGCCAGAATATCCCAGGTGGTTGTTTTTGTATCTTGTTAAATGCTTAGCCACTTCACTGCCACCTCTACGTAAGCATGTTTCTCAGTCATTTAGTTTAACGTTTTTGGTAGGTGATCAGTAGTATGTTTAAAAAACGGTAATGAGGTGAGTCAGGGGGAAGAGATGTCACAACAGGTTGGATAAGCTCTCGTATGTATTTTTAATAAAACCAAGAGAACCGTACAACCGTACAGTGAGGTGGAACCGTACAACCGTGAGGTGGAACCGTACAACCGTGAGGTGGAACCGTACGGTGAGGTGGAACCGTACACCGTGCGGTGAGGTAGAACTGTACAGTGAGGTAGAACTGTACGGTGAGATAGAACCGTACATCCGTGCGGTGAGGTGGAACCGTACGGTGAGGTGGAACCGTACGGTGAGGTAGAACCGTACGGTGAGGTAGAACTGTACAGTGAGACACGGGGGTGAACTGAGAAGATGGTACTTGCAACGGCACGTATCCCACGAGGGCAGGAATGTTTGGGTGTAATGATCCTAATGGGTTTGGAAAAGACTTGGTGTACTGGAGGGAAGAGCGGCCCGTCAGTCTTCATATCACAGCTGTCAATCTGCCCTCCCCTGGGCTTCACTTCAATTCCTCAATAAGTCATTTAGATTTACAAGTACGACTCAGACTTGAGGCCGTTTGTGAATGAATAATTATATGTATGGTTTAAATATGTATTACTTTTGAATCATGTTTTATGTTTAAATATGTATTATTTATTTTGAATCATATTTTGTTTGAATATTTATTACTTTTGAATCATGTTTTCTGTTCTGGCAACGTGTGTGTGCGTGCGTGTGTCTAGGCCCTAGACCATTTTTTTAATACTCTAGGGTATTTAAAAAATGGTCTAGGGCCAAGTAGGGGAAACTTAAAGTTCTTTCACAGGTCTTCATTTTTGCCAAAGGTGAGGGAGGAGGAGGAAGACGTCCTCTGTGCCATGCCAGACATTCCTTCATGAGACCCAGCCCAGCTAGATTGAGAAATGCCATTTGCCTGCATAGTTTCTCCCCTTTGTTCTTTGGAATAACATGACGATACTGGCTGCCTTCATGATTATTGTTGTTATGATGACCTGTCTGAATGCCACGAGGGGAGAGCTTTAAATAGTTTGAATACTTTTCTGTGCTTGGCTACATGTGCCCTGGTTGATCAGGCTCAGGAGGTTGGAAATATGGATGGTTTTAAATGTCTGTCATTCAATGCATGTCTGAACATTTTGAGAAACTATTTAAGTGATTACACAAAAGCATTAAAATTAGTCATATCCTGCTACTGGTAAAGTTGGATATGTACAGAGTATATCTCTGAATAAATATTTGCCTGTCTGCTTCACAAGTCTCTAAATATGCATTTGATTTGAATTACATGGTGGTCAGGGTGTTTGTCTCTCAGCCGAAAGGTTCTGGGTTCGATCCCCAATGTCAGCAGTCTACCTGTAGGCATCCTTAAGCAAGACGCCTACCTGCTCCTTGACCTGCATCTAGAACCACAAATCACTGCAAATCAGTTTGGACAGAAGAGTCCGCTAATGGACTAAATGATAAATAATGTTTCCATCTCCACAGCTGTGTTTGTCCCACCTGCCCAGTCCGTCGGATGCCCCAGGCCACTACCAGGCTGTGTGTCGCGCCCTCTACGCCGAAACCAGGGAACTAGGCACCTTCCTGGAGAAGATCAAGAGTGCTAAGGAGGTGAGCCACAACCAGTAGTTATTGGTGTTAATTATGATTATTATGACGATCACTTGTGTTTCAATTATAGTTCTCACGCTCTTGCCACGCGCAAAATGGATGACTGGTGGCTATAGGTATGACTATTATATATTTTGAGCCAATGTGTCGCTCCCCTTTGCTTTCGAAATAATTGACACCCTTTCATTATGTTCACATTTTAGCGTGTCATGTTGAACGGTACATTTTAAAAATGTAAAAAACGTCGTGTGTCATAATGCTGGCACAGACATTACGTGCACATTTCCGTGTCTGAGAAGAAAATTCCTGGGTGAATTCACACCATGTAATGTGAGATGGACCGCGAACTTCACTGTTTACGCCTTTATAATTCACAGAATTTTTTGCATATGTCTTTTAATGACAATATATAGGCTACATCAAATGATGATTAATTACTTGGCTTATAGTAATTCATTCTAAAGAGGCAATAGTTGAAGGGGAATTTCACTTTAAAACACTTCTGGGGTCATTTCCACACCCAGACTTCTGTGTGCAGCCCAGACAGTTTTTAGGTTGCTTGCTTCAATATTTAGATATTTGATAACCGTGTCAGCAACCCCCCCCCCAATCCAACAGAAGCCCATTCAACATAAAACTAGACTCATTGTAAACACACGTCCCTGCTTCTCATGACATTGCGGCCTTGTTAGACCAGCATGAGGAGTCTAGATGAGGCACATGGCAACAGAGGCTCCAGCCTCTTACCTGGCAGGAGGATAAGAACATGCTCTTGGGTCTTAAAACATAAGCATATATCATGAAACTGCCATACTAGAACTACCTGTAGGCTCTTGGGTCTTAAAACATAAGCATATATCATGAAACTACCATACTAGAACTACCTGTAGGCTCTTCACCCCATGCATAGGAACATAGGCCGTTTCGCTCTCGTTCCTCCTGCTTTTTGATACGGGTGTTAAGAGATGAGTAAATTGCAGTGGAATGAGCCAGGTGTGGGGGCAGGATGTTGATTTGCGAGTGGCAAAAATAATTAGCGTGCCATCTTCATTCAGGTTACACGGGCAAATTAATACGCACATCATTTCCACAGACTGAATGCTAACACATCTTTCTCAGTTTGTCAAATGCTATGAATGGAAAAAAACAAGCAATTTGGAGATGAAAGCAACCGGAGACCAGCATTAACACTGCAGCGGTACCAAAATTGCCTGTGTGGGTGTGTAACGGTTTCTAATGGTCAAAAAGTATAATGTGTAAATGTCAAGACATTAACTGGGAGAGTAGTGTTTAATTGTATTTGTGTATTTCATGTCTTACTCTTCGGGATGAAAGTTTTAACAGAACGTAATGGGGGGATGAAGAGAACCATGGCAGGGGAAAGTGAGAGAATGATGGCAGAGGAGGATAAGAACCAGTCTGTAGCCCATCCTCCAGTCTTTGATCCAGGAGTCTGGTGAAGAGATGCCCTAGATCAGATCCCGCTCATCTTTATTTAACACTGCAGAATCGTGAGAGGGGCACATATCTACTGTCCCATATGCACGTTGGTACCTTGGAAAGTGAGTCTGTTCTATCTTCAGAAAGGAATATGGAGTGTGGTATTTTGAAGGAGCCATGTATTAGAAGTGGGATTTTAATGGATTATATGTACATTTGTTCTCATCTAGCTGTTAAACTAGCTGGTGCTAGTACAGCACAGGGCACTTGGCAGAGAGATGGACATTCAAAGTGAAATTGGACAAACGCTGGTGTGAAACAAAGCGTTGATTTAATACATGCATGGACCAGACGAGGATGGATTTCTAGGTTACACACCACTGGTTTCCCACGGATCTCCTCCAAGCTGTGAAAACATGACTAACACTCGGCTTTCCTCCTACCTGTCTTTTTTTGGGGGGGGGTTTGTCAGAACCTTCGCATGATGGGCAGTGAAAGGTGGGAGGCGCCTGTTAAAGACCTCGACGACTTGCAGAATGCTGATTGGGTAAGAAATGCCTCATCCATCTACACACACAGCGCACACATATTAGCATAAATAATTGACATCAAGTCACTAACTCGTCTTTAACGATGTGTGCCACGCTTGACGATGACCCTTGGGTTTCTGACTTCTCATTGGTTTGCAGGCATGCTTCTGGGTGCAGGTGATGCGTGACCTCCGGCACGGCGTGAAGCTGAAGAAGGTCCAAGAGCGGCAGTACAACCCGCTGCCCATCGAGTTCCAGCTCACGCCCTACGAGATGCTCATGGACGACATCCGCTCCAAGCGGTACAAGCTGCGCAAAGTCATGGTGAGCGCCCCCCTCGACTGTGCTAGAGTCTCATGACCGGCCCACCTCCGGTACAACTCCAGTTTAGCAATCGTTTGAGTTTGTAGGTCAACCCAAGGCTGTAATGTGTCAAATATACAGAGTTAATCAACAGAGCACGTTGATATTCCTATGTCTCCAAACAGAATTCAGTAAAAAAAATGAAAACAATTCAATTTTCAAGTGTATTTGGAATTCAATACAGTATAAGATATATCAAATATTTCTGAAGAGCACAAAAAGAACAATATACTATGATCGTAATACCTACAGTAGTAGGCATCCCTTATTGGCCTTCATAGTCAGTTGCCCTGCAGATGAATGTTGTGAAAGGGTCCGATGGTGGATAACTTGCAAAGTGATTGTCAGAGTGCCTTATTGTCAAGCCTTTAACTTTTTCAAACGGGTTGCAGTACTCTTCAGTTTAGCGAGATGCTATACAGAACTTGAAGATGAGTACCTTAACAAGTGACGGATTGTTGCACATTGTGCTGTGAGCCATGACCGCTGCTTTTCCCCGCTTACGCTTGTCTGTTACGGTTATCATTTGTGTGTTCTTTTATCATATTGTGATGTCTGAGCTGTCGCTTTGTTTTGTATGACTTTAACTTTAAGATTTCTCTGTGACTGTGTATACGGCGAAAGGTATCAACGTGTATATTGTGTTGTATGCCCATTACGTTCTGTGACCATGTACTGAGGTCCTATTGTGTTCTATGACTTTCTCAGTGACTATATATACTGAGAAGGGCTTTAGCATGGGTCTTGTGTTGAATGACTATAACCTTCTCGGTGACTGAAGGGTATTAACGCACGTCTTGTGATGTCAGGTGAATGGAAACATCCCACTGAGGTTGAAGAAGAGCGCCCATGAGGTCATCCTGGACTTCATCCGCTCCAGACCTCCCCTTAACCCTGTGAGTCAAACGCCTGATCAATCAATCGATCAATTAATGGATGCTTTTGTGCTGTTTTCCCCCCCCCCACCACCTATTTCCTTGGGAGAACGGAGCTCCCATGAGATTGTGGCTGATTCAATAATTCCATAATCATAATTGAAAAAGTGGCCTCAGACAGATGGTCATCATAACGGATCAGATCATTTGTGTTGAATAATTCGCATCACGGCCAACCTAAGATGTAATGTTTACAAGTCGGCAAAATACGCCAACGTAAGATGCAATGTTTTCAAATATATGAAGACACACTCATTCAGTCAATTCTCTTCATTGTGTGACGACTAAGTGGGATTGTGAAGGAGTCTACTAATTACTGTGTTCCATGTAATTAAGTCTGTCTCTCATGCTGGAGAGGCCTGGGGGGGTGGGTGGTTATTCCCATTATGCTTTTGAAATCTTTAAGCTTAGATTAAAGATGGTTAAATGTAGGTATAATTGTAGGTTTTGGATTACAGGTAGTTAAATGTAGGCATAAATGGCTATGTTTAGGTAGGAGATAGTTATGTTTAGGTAAGCGTTTGGCAGTCAGGTTTTGCCACAACGGATCTCAGGGAAATCAGTGCATCATGGGAATAATCACAGATCGTCAGTCTAGTTGAACTGACTGTTGCGTGTTGTCGCGGCGACAGGCTGCCGCCCGCAAGCTGAAGCCCCACCCCCCGCGACCACGCAGCCTCCACGAGCGCCTGCTGGCGGACATCAAGGCGGAGAGGAAGCTGAGGCCCGTGTCTCCAGACATGATCCGCCGCAGCCGCCTGGGTGAGACACACACACACTTAACTTTAACACAAAGGAACACACACACACACACACACTGGTTTCCTTCCAGAACGTGCATGAGTAAGTCTTGCTCAGACGGTCCATTGACATGGTGCTTATCGGTCCCCGTGGGTGTATTCGCCCTCTGCATGGCCACGCTAGCCTCTCTTACCTAACTTGTCATCCAAAACCAATTTGTGGACAAAACCAATGGATTTCACCCCCACGAAACCACACCATCAGTTAACTTCAACAGCCTCTCTGAGTATTATGAGGTGGGGCCAATATGTCCAGGCGAGACACACCTTATCCGGCAGCGGTGAACCAGCCTCACCATACAGTATGTTGTCGTAACGACTGTCGATTGGCACATTTTCCGACCGAGGCTCCGACTGTGTAAGAGCAATCTGTACCATATTGTGTAGACAAGCTGTTCCAAAATTCTGACCTGAGGTAGAGGGTTTATGGGAAGGTATTTAAATGTTGCATTAGCCCATTACAATGGAACGGATTTAAAATGGCTTGTTGTTCGTACAAGCAATTGCACACCCCTCACTTAAGTTCGAAACGAGCGCAAACCGCATCTAGAATCAGAATAATCTTTGCAGAATGTGCTGGTCTGGATTAGCGAATGTTCCCAATTATGTACATTTTAGAAAATGTCGTAGGCTTAATAGGATCACAGTAAATAGATTACTGCCTATACAGTATGCCGAGTACACAGTAGCTCTTTGTAAGGTGGATCTAAGGGGCTAATATAGACTCCATATTGCATAACATATTTTTTTCTTTTGTAGTCAGGTTCTAAAAAAAAAATACATGTCCTGTATCACAACATGTCTACATAGTTTAAAATAGCATTTAAGAGTCTTGAGTTTGGTCAGATTTGGATATTTATTTGCTTTTTGTTTCCTCAACGCGGGCTTCAACATTTTCAGTTGGCCGTCCGCTTAGCGTGTCTTGCAGTTTTGACTCATCAGGTAACGTCTTTTACTCTGTGTGGGTATACTGTATTGTGAAACTTTGTGTTTGCAAGTTATTTTTGGTTGTGCTCCGACACCTACCTCACCGTTCTTTCGTGTGCGCGTGCGCGAGTAATATTATATTAATAATATTAAAATAAGTCTTTACTGCGACAGAGAAACAAAATGCCTGTATTTTGAACATTAGCATAAAACCCTTGGATCACTTGAATCGATCTAGCTGTTCTAGGCGGCACTACGCGAGTGTGATTTCTTTACACGCAGAAGTCTGTAACTCCTCATAGTTCTCGGCGGAGCTAAGTGACGTCGGCGAGGAGAGCCGTCCCCCAGCCAGTAGGCTGGGGGATTACTCATCCCTCAGCTACCGCAGTCAGCGCCCGGCTTAATCTGCGGTGAATGGGACATATGACCGGTTACATAACGCTGGCCCTTGTGTAACGCATCAACGCCACGCTGTGGAGTCCAAATTGAGCACCGCATGGGAACGGCCGCTTTGCACACCGTCCACTCCCACAACCCTTCCTGCTCCTCCTCCTCCCCCCCCCCACCCTTCATGCTCCTCCTCCTCCCCTCCCCCCCGCCCTTCTGGTTGTGTTGCATCTGATTAGGTTTAGTTGATTCAGACTCCTGACCACAAGCCTGCCGTGAAGTGTGTTTTTTATTAATCCAAGGAAGAGCTGGGCAATATATCTATAACGTCACTGTTGAGATTTTAATCTAGATATTGTCATGTCTGTTATTGTAATTGTAAATGATCTGAAAAAAAAGTGTCTTCTCTTGGGCTTACGATGAATTACAGTAAAATCACATATTTGCATATCGATATTGAGGTCTTCGGCCAAAAATATCGTGATACTGGATTTGGACGATATCGCCCACCTCTTGCCCAGGGTTACACAGCCCCTCATCCCCCCTAGTTCCCCTCACCAGTATTGTTGGTGCCATTGTTGGGTTCAGCCCATCCTCCTACTAACCGCTGTGTCTCCTTCCTTCCTGTACAGGGGCGGGGAAGAGCATCAGCACCCCACAGGACCTCTTCCGCAGCTCAGGTAACGCTCGCGTGGAGGTTGACCTCAGGAATGGGGCTGAAAACAGGGGCACACACAAAGTCATTAAGTAAACCCTGTGTGGTTCATCGAGGAATGTGTGTACTTTTACTTTTTGGTGAGTTCTCAATACTGTTTCACAGGCCCACATTATACAGTACGACATCCCCTAACCCCAAGCGTTTTTAAAGGGTGAGAGAAAAACTCCATGTGGAGTGTGTTGTTGGTGGTTGGTTTAAGCAGCCTCACCTGGTCGGAGTTAGACTGATTAGACTCTGGGACTGGGTGAGGCTGCACACCTGTGGGGCATTGGCCAATCAGGCCCACAGGTTAAACCAGCCACCAGCAAACACACTCAGGAGGAGCTCCAGCATGTACCACCTGCTCTGTTGTTCAGACTACCACAAAATGACAATAAACCGGTTTACTCATCAACTGCCTGTGTCCTGCTGGGGGGAGAAGCCTGGGAAAGCCATCAGAGATGGCATGTGGCAGGGGAGACTGCCACATTGGCGCCCGAACAGGGACCTCTCCCCGACCAAAGGTAGGACACAGAAGGGCTGCGCAAGGACGCACTGGAGCTACCAGCCGCGGCGATGGGCAGCCACCTCCCAGCACCAGCGTTTCCCCGACGGCAGCGACGGTCTGTGGTGGAGCCCAGAAGAGGACGGGGGAGGCAGTGCAGCGACCGCTACGAGCAACCGTCTGTTGCTAGCCGCCCTCGGATCCAGCCCGCAGCAGCCCAGGTCCAGCCACGCCTCTGCCAGCCAGCACAGCAGCCCGAAGTCCCAGGCTCCAGGAAGGAGGTGGGAGGGATGATGCTCGTCGCGGTGGTGGAGGGTGGCCCTAGAGAGGGCTGTGCGGGCCCTCCGAGGAGCTACCACCACAGCCCAGCTGCCGAGCCTCCTCCCAGCCCGTC
>OOFB01005338.1:0-14933 GCA_900323305.1 Trachyrincus murrayi
CACACATCTGCACAATTGTAGGCTACAGTACAAGGTCTGGCTATCATCTGCATCTGTGTGTGTGTGTGTGTGTGTGTGTGTGTGTGTGTGTGTGTGTGTGTGTGTGTGTGTGTGCATCTGTGTGCATCTGTGTGTGCATGCACGTGTGTGCGGCCAGGGTGTCCGGGGGGGAGCTGTTTGACCGTATCCTGGACAGGGGCATGTACACGGAGAAGGACGCCAGCATAGTGGTCAGACAAGTGCTGGAGGCGGTGAGATACCTCCATGACAACAACATTGTGCACCGAGACCTCAAGGTTAGGGTGCACCTCAAACACAGCGCAGTACATTGTCAATACTCATGCACGCACACACACACAGACACACACAGACACACACACACACACACACACACACACACACACACACACACACACACACACACACACACACACACACAGACGCACACACCTGCACACTTAAGTATGTATACATACACACACATAGCAATCTATTACTCATATTGTATCTATAGATATATTTGATGTATTTATTTATTTATTTATTTATTTTAAACATTGTTTTATCTCTTGTTTTTTTTTGTTTTTTTATCTCTTGTTTTTATCTTTTAATTTCTACTACTGTCCTGTACTTTCTGCTGTGACACCCAAATTTCCCGTTGGGGATGAGTAAAAAGTACCATCTTATCTTATATGTACTATCTCTGTGTAAGCAGCCCGAAAACCTGCTGTACTACAACATGGACGTGAACGCCAAGATCATGATCAGCGACTTCGGCCTGTCCAAGATGTCTGAGCATGGGGTGATGTCCACGGCATGTGGCACACCGGGATATGTCGGTAAGCTAGAAGGTTGGACGGATGTGACATTCCAGTCATGGTGGTACACTCATGTCATCAACCAATGGGAGAATTCATCCCGTCCACCCATTACTTTGATTGGCTTTTCTTTCCATTCCTTTCTGTGCCCATATTTGGTTTGGCTTGTTAACTATCATTGGTAATCATCTCTGTTGCTCATAGTACTGATAGATATATTTTTTAGGTCAGAATTGTATTGTCAGCCTTTCAAATAATTCTCTGACCCTAACCTGTGCTCAAACTTCGAACAAACACTTCTAACATAAGCAACTGTTACTGCAATCGTTAAAATTATTATGTCACACATTGATCATGGACCGTGTGCCCTGGTACATAATTTGTGTTATGACTGACAATGACTTTGATTGACATTGTTTGTTTGACATTGTTGGGTTTATAAATGTTTTCTTCCTCTGTTAAAACACAGCCCCGGAGGTTTTGGCACAGAAACCATACAGCAAAGCAGTGGATTGCTGGTCAATAGGGGTCATCACATACATCCTGTAAGTAGGCCTACATCTTCACCCTCCACCACTCCATACTCACAATCAATATTGATTCGTGTTTTTTTTTTTTTTTATAATCAATGTATAGGTAGCCTAACTTGTGTGCAAGTCACCGATAGGTGTGTAGATAGATTTCAGATTCCAATTCAGATTTCTTTATTGTCCATCAGGATTGACAGAAAATCATCTTTACACATTACACAAGGCTTAGTAAATAAAAACATTAAAGGCTCAGTAAAAAACAATATTAAAGCCCAAAGCACACAGAGTGTGAATTTCACTTCACAAGACCCCGAAAAGAAATCGAATCATATTGTTTTATCGGAGCAAAGCACACAAATAGTAGCGGAGTATCTCTTCGCTCGCTTCGTATCGGACTCAAGTCTACTTTGGACGTGAAAAATGTAAAACATTATTTTGTGTCTTTCCCGACATGGCCGTCTGCTTTGGCCTTAAAACATACAACAACTTAAAAGAAAGAAAACATTGAATGCAGCTTTACACCATTCAATAAATTGTGTTTCTACGTCTCTCTTCACGGCAGTCTGTGTGGCTACCCTCCGTTCTTCGAGGATAACGAGACGCGTTTGTACTCGAAAATCAAGAGAGCAGAGTACAACTTCCATAAACCCTTCTGGGATGATATCTCTGAATCAGGTTAGAGCTTGAACCAAGTTCAAACATATTGTATTCACACCAAATACACAAATAGACAGTCACTACACCTCACCATATATGGATGAGGTACAGATATGGGGACGGGCATTCAAATACCATAAACATTAAATATAGTATACTTGTAAAAGTTACCTCTGTGTATAGCTCAGGATTTCAGATGACCTGAAAGCTTAACCCCCTTAGTTCCATGAAAATGGATCTTATCTGATGACATCATCTGTTGGTTGTTGATAATGGTTGACCTATTGGATTAGCAAATGGGTATTATTAGACACTTGCATTCAAGCCTAATACCCTTCCAATAGGAACTAAAAATCCTTTTACCTGAAGGGACCTGTGCTTTTATTTATAAATATAATGCTGGAAACATGTTAATAATGTTACGAAATATATACAAAAATGAATAGTACATTTTAGGAAATGCAATTATGATTGAATACAAAAGGACATTACAGCAGATATCAGCTTTCCTTTCTCTGGCTGTTTCAACAGCCAAAGACTTCATCAGGAACATGATGGAGAAGAACCCCAAGAACCGTTTCACCACAGAGCAGGCACTCAGGCATCCTTGGTGAGCCCCTAACTACTTATTATACCCATATGCAATAGTATCAATATACAAATATGGAATTATTTGTGCGTTAAACTCAATTTTTTTTGTCTTTCAGAATTCATGAGTTTGAACTTACAAAGAATTCAATATTTTAATTGTATAGTGATACTATAAATTATATTATATAACATTATATAAAAATAAAAATTTAACTTGAAAAAAAAAATCTGAAATAACTGGCATGTAATGGTTCACAAAAATGTTGTTACTATTGTGTCACTAATATTTTACTAATGCATTACTAATATGTAACTAATGTGTCACTAATGTGTCAATGTGTCACTAATGTGCAATGTGTCACTAATGTGTCATTCATATGTCATTAATATGTAACTAATGTGTCACTGTGTCACTAATGTATAATGTGTCACTAATGTGTCATTAATATGTAACTAATGTGTTACTGCTGTGTTATAATGTGCAACTAATGTGTCACGTATGTAACTGATGTGTGGCTAATGTGTTGCTTATTTGTTGCTAATGTGTTGCTAACACATGCTGGCAGGATTTCCGGAGACACAGCGAGTGACCAGGACATTTACCAGTCTTTCTGCGAGCAGATCCAGAGAAGCTTTGCCAAATCCAAATGGAGGGTATGTAGGCCTACTATTTACACCGAACTCTAGACTTAGTACGTTAGTACATTGAAAGCTCAGTGATGAATCCACAAGGATTCAGAGTGGGCAGCATCACTTTACACACCATACCGACCAATGTTTTTGTACAGCCATGGATGTGATTCACCCCTCTCAACAGCAAGCCTTCAACACAGCCACCGCCATCAACCACATGCGGAAGCTGCAGCAGTCGCATGGCGAGCCCCCCGTCCCCACCCTCGCTCAGCCTGAGTGCTGCCGAGAGGACAGCCCTAGGCTGGTTCCCAACGGGAACCTCCACAACGCTGTGGATCACACGGCACCCTCCCAGTCCGAGGTGGCCTTGCCCACGCAACCTCAGAATGCGTACCACTCAGAAAGCAGCGCGTCCCACAGGCCTGCTCTCAAGTATGCACAGGTTTTCTTTTTGCTTCCCAAAAAGGGGAAGGAAGTATTGGTAATCAAATGTTTTGCCTGATTTTGGCAGGGATGTACTGTAGCATTAAACGTAAATATGGAAAGTGACTTTTTTTTCCAATATATAGAATATTTACAGATTTTATTTAAAGATGTGGATTGCATTTTTAGTATAATGAGCATTATTGAGTTGTCCTTATATTGTGTCCTCCTTGCCTTTCATATTGCAGCCATGATACTGTGGACAGAGGGAAGGACCAGGGAGGACAGACACTCCAGACAGGGGTGTGTTCTGTCATGTGATTGACTGGCCATTTTACACCATAGTTCACCCAGGTAACAGGCACGATGATCATATTCCAATAGGTGTGCTTAGCCCTACATTTTATAAATGTCAATGTTGTGTATAACCTTGGGCTCTTAAAAATGTACCAGCCTACCAGAAGTCCCAGAAGTCTCAGAAAGTAAAAGTCATATTTTTGAGTTCTAAATAGCACAGCCCAGAGGTGAGTGAAATCACCTGTCAGTGTAGGAGAAAAGAATCGCCAGAATTTTACTTTCTCAGCGTCTCAGCTTCTTGGAATTTTCCTCATGGCAAATGACAAAAACATTCTTTCTTCATTGTTCTTCTTTTCCTTAGTTTTCTCTTGAGCTGTTGGCAACCGGTCAAGTCCTTGCTCTTGTGAAGGCACCCACTGCACTGCAACACTTTCCTGAAGTCTGCTCTCTGCTGCTACTGTCTTATTACAGTATAGTGTCCCAGATATACTGTATATGGTAGGCAGACGTTTTACGACACCATACATATTTTGCTCTGAGCGAAATGCTGAGGCTGCGGTATATGTGATGTATTGTCCACATCCAGCCACATGAAAGTGTGTAGCCTACATGCAGAACAAAATACACAGACAAACGCAGACCTATACAGACGCATGATGTTGTTAATCTGATAAATCTGCAAGGTGTTGTTTTAACTGAATTGGATTTCTCAATTTGGTCTTTTAGATGACCTTCACATTGCTCTGTAAATGTAAACTTTACATACATTTGTGTGACATATTATTATTCAATGTCACAGTTGTATTCGGCATTCAAGATTTCGGTTTACCGATAATGACTGTTCTTTGACACAAATTTTATTTTAATGTCAAGGAATGTTTGCAGTTACATAAAGAGATTAAGGTGAGGCTTTATACCTTGGGGGAGGATTCTGCAGTGTGTCACAGGATGTTGACCATTTTGATGTCTCTTGTGTTTGTTTTATTTCAACTGTTGCGACTTGTATTGATTCATCTGCTCACGATGGAGCCACACAACCATTTCTCTAAGTGGTGTTTATATGTGCCACATTTCAAGCCATAACCTAGTGTAATGATGGACTCGTTAACACTCAATGTGATGTGTGCTCATGTCCCTTTATACATGTTGTAATGCCATGCATATGGGTTCTTTGCGTATTTTCTCAATAAATATTTAAAATCACTTTTTTTAGTGCCTTTCTCTGCCCCTTCCACAATCTTTTTCCAAACTGGGATTCAGGGTAGTCTGAGAGGGGGTCATGCATTTTATCGTTTGTCTGGTCTACCATACCGCAATTTGCATTATCTTACTTCCTATGAGAACAATAAGAACATGACAAGAAGAACAACAACAAAGACTAGGAGATTAAATATGGAGTTTTTTGACAAATTATTTGACAAAGCAATATCCGAAACACGTAACTGAGACGGATATCCCTCTATCAGAAGTCCCTCCCTCTCTCTCGCCTCTCACCACTAAACTCATGGAACAGAAATGGATATCCCTCTATCAGAACTCCTTCCCTATCTCTCACCTCTCGCTGTTAAACCCATGGAACTGAAATGGATATCGCACCCTCGGAAGCATGCTCGTAAGTCCCGCGCTCTATATCTTGCCTATAACGCACATTTGAAGCACCCCATTCCAGGCATTCAGTCGTGACATGGAAATGAGGTTAGGTTCAGGGCAGTCTACTGCAGGGGTCTTCAACCTTTTTCAGCCCAAGGACCCCTTGGTGGATTAATTTTAAGCCTGGCCTATAGTAACATTTATAATGCCTTATTAAGTGATTAACATACACAGTAGTGATGCCTACGGTTGCTTTGACTTTTATACAATGTGTATTGATGTATGTCTTTTTCAATACATTTTATGGTATGTGAGACAATGGAACATTTTGCTTGTGGAAGCAAAATTGTTATTATTGAAAAAATTATTATTATTCCAACAATACAAGAATATTGGAATTTAAGACGTAATTAGGGGAGTGTGGTTTTGAAGGTAAGGCATTTGGGATCTTCTCTGGTGAAAAGCAGGTGACATCTTCTGGCATTTACTTGAGCCAATCAGAAACAGGTTCCATTCCATTAAGCTGTGTTCTGTGACCAAACACTGCCTGCCATTGGATCCCTAACATTAAACTTAACACACAAACCAACTGTAAAACATATTTGTATTATAAGGGATGAGATACAAAACGTTTTGCAAAGTTCAAAATAAATAATGAAACATTAAAAAAATATATAAATAATCTGACAAAGCATTGATGGAAAATGTGGATATCTGAAAGGATGTGTCTAGTATGCTGACACCATTGTGGGTATAACTTATATTATAATTTGTCACAGATGCTGTGTTAATAGAAGAACATCCTTTTCCCCATCAGCAATCAAATTCAGTTTTTCATTGAAGTTAAGTAGTGATTTGCATATTGATAAACATGATGCCAGGGGTCTAATTTAGCTGACAGTTTTCTTGTTAATCCAATATTAATTATTAAACCTTACTAATATTCTGCTGTATGTTTTATTCTCCAACTAGACATAGAAGTACTTACAAGTGTAAAACACTCGTAGTAAACATGTAATGCACACATCTTAATAACAAATCAGAATACAGCCAGACATCAGCCAGAGAACCTCTGTCCACAATGCATAATCCATTCAGCATAACGGTGAGAGGATGCTGTTCAGTGCTGGCAGGTGGACAAGGCGTTGACCTTGGTACGGAGCTTAGCCAGGAGATCCTGAAGCTTAGCATCGAGTCCATGAAGCTTCTGCGATTTGTGCAGGACCCCATCCTGTAGTCGGCGCAGGGAATCTGCTTTACCTGGTTGTGGAGAAACCAAAGGTGGCGGAGGTAGTAGAAGAGAAGTCATGTTAGATGCACTGGACTACATAACTACGCACAGTTTCTTAGTTTGCGGCAAACTAAGTGATGATGATCCTATGATAATAGCCAGCACCATGGCTGCCTGTCTAGCACTGCTGCTTCTTTGGAAGCAGGGCTGGCCTGGTCCTTCCTTGGATGGGAGACCAGATGGTGCTGGTAGAGGTGTTGGAGGGCCAGTAGAGGGTGCTCATCCCTCTGGCCTACGTAATATCCCCAATGCCCCAGGACTCTGTCCTGCCAAAGAGCACCATCTTCCGATTGAGCCATTAAACCGTAGTCCTGACTCCCTGTGGTCACTAAAGATCCCATGGCACTCGTCGCTAGAGTAGAGTGCTAACCCCGGTGTCCTGGCTCTGTACCACTCATCACTAGAGTAGGGTGCTAACCCCGGTGTCCTGGCTCTGTACCACTCATCACTAGAGTAGCGGTGCTAACCCCGGTGTCCTGGCTCTTGTACCAACATGGCCCCCTAATCATCCCCTGGTCTCTAATTGGATTGCATCATTCCTCACCTCTCCACTGTGAGAGCCAATGTGTGGTGAGCGTTCTGGGGCATACTGGCTGCCGTGCATCACCCAGGTGGGTGCAAGTGCGACACACTGCTGGTGGATGACGCACACACACTATGTAAAGCATTTTGAGTGCCTTGAAAAATAATTATTATTGTAAAAATGCATATCCAATGTATTATTGAATATATTTATTGAATATATATTATATAATCTAGATATTGAATATTGTGTTTTTTTTTATTGATTGACCTATTATTTAAAGACATGCACTGGGCTATAGTCCTTCTATGCGTTTGATTGAACTGTTGGTTATGTATGTGGATCCATAATTCCAACAGATGCCATCATTAGTATAGTTTTTACCAATGTTATCTTGCAGATGACGGCAAACTCACAAAAAATTGCCTTTTGTATTAGTAACTTATAATTTGATTTTTGGCAAATATAATCCTATGGAAAAATGTTGGTTCAGAGTTGTCGGTTTTCGCACATGAATTACCTGCCAGAGACTTGAGGAGGCCACCAGTGTCCTTGGCTAGAGAACCAGCATCCTGCTGCAGCTTGCGTATCCTGTCCCCTGCAGGCTCTGCTCCACCGCCAGGCCTGCTGTTGGCTTCAGCAGCCTGCAAGAGCTCCAGCTGCTTCTTCAGAGACACCAGGTCCTATGCATCCATACAGAAGCACTTCAGCTCACAGTGTACCCATTGATGGACCAGAAACTCAAATATGCACATGGCATCTTTTCAGTTTGATTGTGAGGAGATTTAAATACATAGGTCAGTGGTTCCCAACCTTTTTCGGACTGTGACCCCATTTTTATCGTCAAATATCTATAGCTCATAAGTCAGCAATCTCCCGCGACCCCACAGCTTCTCACCTTAGCCGCAGTGTCTGCCTCTGTCTTGGCTTTTGCGGCTTCTTGCATAGCATTCAGAGCGAGTCCGCTTCCAGAGCGCAGAAGGTCTCTGAGCTCATCCAGCTGGGGTTGCATCCTCCCGGTCAGGGGGGACAGCTCCTGCATGGCCTTCTCTGCTGGGGTCAGCTGATCTCTGGCCTGAAAGACATGCAGGAAGGAGAAGATGAGGGGCAGAATAGGAAATGGGTCCGTCCCCAAAAACAAGTGTTAGAATCAGAGGGATTTTTTCAATTTGGCTTTGTTTTACTCCTGCTCGTTAGAGCTTATTGAGTTCACCTGTGAACTCCTCCCAACTAGTAGGGAGGTTGGCTGCTGTTCAGTGATGTGTGTCTGCCGGAGAGTCAGCACCTTCAATTGGCTCTCTCTGTAATTTTGGATGTTGTGAATGTGTGTAATTTGGGGTTTTCTTTTGTTTTGAGCTGTGGGAGGTCAACACCTTCAGTCAGCCTCCATGTTTGATTGTATTCCTCTACCCTTTCTGTGACTCCCCAACCATTTGTCTAGGTCTTTCTTTAGTTTATCTATCTTTGTGATAGACTTAGTGGGTGGATTTTGCATCCCCCACGCTCACCTTTCCAGACCCCATAAGACCTTATTTATATATTCCCAGTATTTTAAGTTGGTTGCCATTGACTACTGTTAGTTTCCCATGAGCGACTTAGTTTTTGTTTGATGGGAACGTAACACAAGTTACACACACAACAAAGTGTACACGTTTAGGATGTAACAGATGCTGTGAGTGTAACATAGTGTTAGTTTTGTGCTCGCTATTATTAAGACACATTAGGCATGGGTAGGTATAACTTTCTGGATGTTTCTTCTAAGCTTTCAACCAGATATGTGTCTCTCTGCATTGCAGTCCATTCCATTCCAGTTGACATGATTCTACCGTTCCCATGGCTTACCTTAGTGAGGTTGCCGTTCAAGTCATCGATGGTGTCCATGCTCTCTTGTAGTTTGTTGCTCAGGCCAGAGATGGAGCCCTCCACGGAGTCAAAGCCCTTAAGCAGCCCGTCGACATCAGCCTTCACTCCCAATGCTGCATCCCTACAAACATACCACACAAACATCTTTTTGTTTTCAAAAGGCAAAAGGCCTTCTTCTCTGCTGGGATCCACTGAAAAAAATGTTCTCCATGACTTTTCTAATGCAACCTCTTCCTTTCCTACCATTTTGCCCTAAATCCCAACCCTTGTCATAAGTAGAAGTGATGGCTTAGTCTGACTTCTTGATGTTAGACACCAAGTGCTGTATTCCAATGGAGCCCTTACCGAGCATCCTTGGCTTCCTGCAGCAGTCTCCTGGCGGTGTCCAGTTGGGGTCCAGCCTGTTTCAGGACGTCAGCGCTGTCCAGCAGGCCGGCTGCCAGGTTCTTCAGCTCCTCTAGTTTCCTCTTAAGAGCAGCCAGGCTCAGGGGCAGCTTGGCATTGAGGATCCAGTCACTCACATCCTTGACATGGCTGAGGTTGGAGTTGGGTGCTGGTTGGGTTATAGGAGGGATTTTATTTTTTTTTTTAAATTACAATTCAGTTACAAAATTCATTCAATAATTGATTTGATTTGAGAAGTGGCTCCTACCTGACAGGAAGTCCCTGAGGTCTTTCACAACACTGCGCGTGTCTTTCAAATCTCTCTCCAGCTCATCTCTGGTCTTTTTTATCTGATTAGACAGATTCTCCGAAGACTTTGTCACTTGGTTGGCTTTTTTCTTTGCTACTTCAAGCTGAGCAAGATAATAAAAAAATGTATGTATTGAGAACTGCTGTTTCTGTTTTTGAACATGCACAACAAACAGCAATAGTAATCAATGCATTCAAACATGTCACATGACGTGTCCTGACCTGCTCTTCAGCCTGTTCGATCTTGCTGTTGAAACTCCCCACTCTGTCTTTCACTTCGGCCGCATCACGCACAGCACGCTTCCCCAGAGGCAGTGCCCCCACACACGTATCCCCGCGACCACAAGGGGGCGCCCCCTCCACAGGACATAGATCACCACTGGCCTCGCAGCGCTGAGGAGTGCAGGGAGCTGAACGCGTGCTGCCGCACACCTGGAAAACAAATATATGCAATATATGCATTTTGAGATACAATATCAACTTTATACATATGACTGTATTAGTTATTTAGCAGGCGCTTTCATCCAAAGCGACTTACAGTGATTTCAGATACCATTAAGGAGCAGGTAGGGCACAACCTACAGGTAGGCTGTGGATATTGGGGATTGAAACTAGTACCTTTTGGCTGGGAGTCAAAGACCCTACCCACTACACCATATCCTGCCCCATGTTATTTTAAATCGATGCATAGTGAATTCTGGAGTGGATAGTATCAATGACAAGCTTGTTATTAATATCAGCTCTATCTTCAGATCATATGGCATGGAATAAAAAGACAACCACAGGACAGTATAGGCCCACCTGTTTAGCTGTCGGGGTGAGGTCTGGTCTGGAGGCCAAAAGTCTATCCAGTGTCTCTACATCTTGGATGTTGCCTGGCTGGACTTGGTTGCGGAGGTCCATAGTTTCCTCTCTGGTGGCTTCCGACTGGTCCACTATCTTACCGATGGCCTCCACACTCTTTGCTGCATCCGTAGACTCATCGTAGGCCTTCTTGATGGTAGAAAAGGCTCCTAAAAACAAACAAACAACAAAACAAGTGACATGGACATTAACTTTTTTTTTTAGCTGTCTATTAATGTTCATGACGATATTATGGAACATATCCATACTTGTTACAAGTTTGAAAATAACAAGAGGTGCATCACTACTGACTCTTACCTGCGTTGTTGGAATTAATGGAATTCTTCAGTGCAGAATTCTTGGCATTGTACTGGAGAACCAGACCATCCAACATAGCTTGAAGTGCTTCCAGACCAGGCATCTGTTTTAAGGGTAAAATAGCTCCGTCCAGCTGCTTCAGCTGGTCCCTTGTTCAACAGAAACAGAAAAGGTTCTGTAAATCATATATAGAATAGTATGACTCCTAGTATTTGAATGGTCTCAATAGACAATTTAAAAGTCATCTATATGTATTTTTCATATGCGTTCATATGGTTTTCAGACTTGTGGAACCGATCATCCCTGTGTTGTGTACCTGAGTCTGTTGAGCTCAGAGAAGGCCTTGTTCATTTGCTGGGACGAGCTGGGAGAAAGAGGGACAGAGGAGCGGATCTGCTTCAGCTGGGCCTCCAAGGCCTTGATGCGAGGGTCCAGGCCCGTGGGTTGTCCCGTGCCTGCGGGGAAAGAGGGCCCCCGGCGTGAGAGGTTGTCCAGGCTCAGGCTGAGGTTGCCAATCTGGCTCTCCAGATCGAAGTAGCAGAGGGGGCAGGTCTCGCAGCTGGGGAAAGAGTCGCAGTGGCCCTGGCTGCACATGTCGCAGCGTGGCCCGGTGACTCCCAGGCGACACACACACACCCCTGTCTTCTTGTCACAGCCTCCCAGAATGATCCCTTCAGCGGAACAGCCACATGCTAACCAGGAAGTAGAGAAAATAGGTTAGTCATCTGGTGGTCGAGTGGTAAGGTTTGTTTAAGTAGGTAGTTAGCTATAGGTAGGTAAGTGGCAAGGTAGGAAATTAGGTTGATGCGGCCATTTTATAAAATCTTCCAACAATAATAATAATAACAATCCAGCATGTTACAACAGTAATTTAATCTTTGGAACTGTAGTAGAGGACTTACATTGACAGCCTATGAGAGGATCTCCGTATTTGTTGTCTGGACACTCTGTGCAGGTACGACCTCCAAAACCTGCTCTGCACTTACACTGGCCTGTCCACTGGACATATACAGGAGACCCATGATTCATGATGAACAAATAAACAGCAGAATACAGACTTTTGTTTTGTTACATAGACATTACTGTCTGCAGGTAGCCAGTTCATACCTGGTCGCAGGCGTCGCTGAAAGAGTTGGTTGGGTCACAGCCACAGCTCTCACAACCACTCGCCCACACTGGCTTCCAGTGGCCCGTGGAGCAGCTGTCACAGGTGAGGCCGAGGAAGTGGGCATGGCAGGGGCACTGTCCTGTTATGGGGTCACATTGGCTGGAGCTGGAGCCGTCTGGAGAGCAGGAGCACTCTGGTGTGGAGAAATCAAGAGAAGCCAAAGCAAGTTGACGACGACAGTCTCAAATGGCTTTCAACCCTTTCCGCCCTTAAACAGGCATGGAAACACCCACATAAACCATACGGCTTTCTCAAATGGATGGGATGGCAAAGTCAGATGTATTAAAATAGCAAAAAAACTCATAATTCAACCTAAAGTCTGTAAGGTCAATGCTGCCGAGTATTACAAGACAAGACACAGACTTATAAGTAATAAACAAATGCCTTGAATATCGGTCACTTTGCAAAGTGCTATGATGTTGGATCAATGCCTTGCAAAGGGCTTTTCAGAGAAGAAGACCAATCACCAAATTCATAAAAAGTGGTCTGATCTGTGTAATTTTCTGGTCATTCGCATTTCCAAAAAATCTTTGGCCATATTCTCTACTTTCCAGACCTACACTCCAAAATAGAGTGAAGCGTTTAAAGATGACCCACCAGTACAGCCCAGAGGGTTGGAAGCGCTCATGCCGTAGTAGCCACTCTTGCAGCGGTCGCAGCGGGACCCCTCGACATTAGCCTTACACCGGCATGACCCCGTGATGTCATCACACCGACCTCCATCCATGGCTCCCTCTGCACTGCAGACACAGCCTGGCAGGAGAAGGACATTCAGTATGGTACACTACTACATACTAATAAATAGAGACAAACAAACAACTTACTGGTTACGTAGAAAGTTGACAATACATATGCATTTACGCAACCCAGTCAAGTTTATTGCTTGCATTTCAGATGTGTTTTGGTGCACAACCCATTGGATTTTTTCAAGGCATGCGGGGCTCTAGACGCAACACAAATCCTCCTGCAACACAAGGTTGCAGGTCCTATGCTGCGTTGCATTGGAAATGAAATTAACTTCTTATGAACTGCTACGCAACCAGTATGTACGAGGCGTTAAAGTTGTGTGGTTAGTTGTATAGTTGTATAGTTGTATCGCAGAGGACCACTCACGTGTGCAGGCATCAGGTTGGTCCATTCTGCTGCGGGGATTGGGCTGGTAACCGTGGGCACATTGGTCACACTGTGGTCCGGTCGTGTGGTGCATGCAGCTCTCGCAAACACCTCCACTCTGCTGCCCGCTGGCCTCGTACACGGCCTGGTCGAAACGGCAGCTCTGGGCATGGTTGTTGCACTCGCAACCTGAACACAAGAAGAGACACTTGGCTTCAAACATATGCATGTGGATCCAACACAGACACGCACTCCACCCAGTGAGTTTACTAACCAAGAGGAGCCGAGAACATAACAATGGCATTAGTAAGTAAACCATGTGATTGAATGTTGGGTAGGAGGGGGGTTCTTACGTTGGCAGGTATGAGTGTTGCTTTCCTCTGCCGGTCTCCACGGCAGGTTGTTGTATAGGTCGGCACAGCGCTCGCAGTTCACACCCGCTGTGTTGTGTTGGCACTCACATTGGTCACCTACCTATGAGGACATATGTATATAGATTCTCCTTGAACATTGTTAAAGCGTAAACCCCAAGAAAATAAAATGAATCATCAGGGACAGCACCCTCTCTGGTGAAACACAGGTCACACGTTTACAATATAATTATAAGAATATAGTTTCTGATTGGTTCAATTATTTCCAAGTGATGTCACTTTGCCATGAAACACCAATTGCCTGTTTGGTTTGGTTTAGTGATGTTGAATGCTTATCTGAATGTAGTTCAATGTCTTAAGGAAGAGATTGAATGAAAACACTTCAATACTATCCATGGCAAAAATAAACAAACTGACTGGATCAACTGACTTATTATAATTAACAGAACAGAGAGTAATTCCAATACGCCTATATACAAATGTAGCCCATAGCACATGTAGCCTATGTTTATGTGCTGGGTTAATGCTTCTATACTTCTCCATCAGAAAGTGTTGGAAAACACTATACTGCCCCCTTGTGTACACTTTAACGTGACATGCAAGAATAATGTAATAATATAACCTCTGGGCAGAACCCGAACCACGTTGCATCTATGCGGACCTTTGTATACAAACACACACACACACACACACACACACACACACACACACACACAGTACCTGTATGCTGTTGGAGGAGATATCGGGCAGGCAGCGGTTGGCGTGACCATGGCACATGCAGCTGCCTATCACCTTCATACCTTTGAGGGCGTAGAAGCGGCTCAGCGTGCGGCCGGGCAGGCGGGGCACCTCCCCGAGGTCTGTCATCCGCACCCTTAGCCCCGTCAGCCCCGACAGATCTGTAGGATCATCACCGGACAAGTGTGAGCCACTGAGCTCAGCTTTAGAGCCAGAGTAGCAGAAGCAATTCATTCATTGGCTCAGAGACGCAACATTCAATAACAACAGGCAAATACATGATGTGTGAAATAAAAATAAACTGACTTTGTATCTTGTGGGCTTCAGGAACAGGGACGAAGGAGTACTGGCGCAATGGACTGAACTGAATCTGGAGAAGGGAAGAATGGATCAGAGCAAAGCGAGATGAAGACCTTTTCTTCACTCGCCGTCACAATATGCTATCAACAGGGAGGGGGGGGGGGGGGGGGGTT
>OOFB01005338.1:27510-39163 GCA_900323305.1 Trachyrincus murrayi
ATATTTTCCCCCCCCCCCCCCCAACCTCACCCCACAACTCCACTATCGCCACACCACCCAGCCTTAGTTTATGTGCAATTTACGATGCACTTGGCCAGGAGTTCAAAGGGTCACGCGAGCAACATTAAAGCTTAGGGTTGTTGCCAGCTAACATAAAAGGTTACCAATAAGTAGCAACATTTAAATAAAGCAAATAGAGCCAATGAATGTGCAAGCACATACACAACTTCAACCTTGACCTTTCCTAAAATAAATAATTTAATCGAAATTGTGCCCATTTAAAATAATTTTGCTTCTATATGCATTCAAGTCTTGGAATGACCTCTACATCACCACAGCCATTAAAAGCCAAAATATGATATGAATATGAAAATGATTTAGAACAAAGCATATAAACCTGTAGATTATGATCCGATATTCTGTAGCCGTGTAAAGGGTTTCACGACAAATGTCAGATGTCCTACACACATTCTCATGAACCTAGAGGTAGTGTGGGAGTCCTCCACAGCTCCACTCAGTATTCACATCCTTCTTCAGTGTTGTCTCTGTCTGCTCTCTGGAGTGTCAGGATGGATAGAGTCCTGTACAGTATGTGTGTGTTCTAGAGTGATCGAGAGAAACAAGGAGAGGAAGGAAGAAGAGACAGTGAAAGTGTGAGTTGTTAGCTAGCTAGCAGCCTAGCAACCCTGTGGCTAGAAAGAGTGCGCCGACCACTACTGTACCAAGGGGAAAAACTCAGACTTACGTCTCACAAGTAGGAATAAGCTACTGTTAAAAGATGACAGGAGGGCAACTAGGATGTGTGCAAGGCCTGTGGTAGAACGTACATTTTGTACAGGTTATATTTTGAAGAAGAATTGGTACAATAATGAGATTCAAAAACAGTGTGGTTTATTATTCTTAAAATATTAATTGAAGTTTTGCACACATTCAAGTGAAATTGCGAGGCTTTAGGTATTTCAAAGTGTAAATGCAGAATTGAAATGTATAAGGGAAGCTGTAGCAGTGGACCCTGCTACATGCCACTAAAGTGGCTTTTCTGGGCTCCTCTGACACACAGGACACAGATAGTTAGTAAACTGGTAGAAGTAAACCGGTTTATTGTTGTACAATGAGTTGTACAATGGTTTGCAGGCAGAGCAGGTGGTAAGTGTTGACATGTTAGCGCTCCTACTGAGTGTGTGTGTGGTGATGGCTGGTTTAACAGTGGGCCTGGATTACTCAATGTACCACAGGCCCAGGACCACAGACCTCACCCAGCCCCAGAGTTTAATCAGTCTGACTTGGGCCAGGTGAGGCTGCTTAAACCAGCCCCGCCCCCCCCCATCAAAAAAACAATAACTATAAACCGGAGTCTCTTTACAGGGTTGCCATACCTAAAGTAAAAAAACAACCCCCCCCCACATTGTCCCAACACCTCCCCAGCCAACACCCCCCCCCCGCCCCCTCTTCATCCCGGAGAATGGAGGCCTGGGGCTGCTGCCTTGGCTGGCGGCGGTGCAGCTGGACTTGGCCATTGTAGGGTTGTCTGGACAGGCTGGGAGGAGACTCGACAGCTGGGCCGCGGTGGTAGCTCCTCGGAGGGCCCGGAACAACCTTCTGTAGGGCCACCCTCCAACAGGGCGACGAGGCATCATTCCCCTCCCCCATCTCCTTCCTGGAGCCTGGGTTGCTGTGCTGGCTGGCAGAGGCGTGGCTGGACCTGGCCTGCTGCGGGCTGCTAGCCACAGACAGTTGCTTGTAGCGGTCGCTACACTGCCTCCTCCATCCTCCACTGGGCTCCACCAGCGGCCGTCACTGCCGTCGGGGAAAGAGCTGGTGCTGGGAGGTGGCTGCCCGTCGCCGCAGCTGGTGGCTCCAGTGACTTCCCGGGCAGGCCTTCAATGTACTTATCCTGGTCGGAGAGGCCCCTGTTCAGGCAGTGTAGCAGTTGCTACATGTCACTAAAGTGGCTTTTCAGGGCTCCTCCAAACACCAGGACACAGGGAGTTGATTAAACCGGTTTATTGTAATGGTGGAATAGTTTAAGCAGGTGGTACACTGCTGACATGTTAGCGCTCCTCCTGAGTGTGTGTGTGGTGGTGGTTGATTTAACCTGTGGGCCTTGATTGGCCAATGCCCCACAGAGGTGCAGCCTCACCCAGCCTGTCCCAGCCTGACTCGGGCTAGGTGAGGCTGCTTAAACCAGCCACCAACCACACACACTACAGAAGCATTGGGAGGAAAGGATGAAGAGGAATGTGACCGACGGAGAACAGCTGTACTGACCCCCAGCGTAGAGAGGGGGGCTTAAGGTCTGAGCCCTGATGGCACACTGGATCACATGTGTGTGGTGAACTTTTGTTTTTCATTTTACTGCCAGAAAGAAACAATTACATTCAAAATCAATCACAAAACACATGAAAACAGAAACATACAAAGGAAAAACAATTCAAAGTTCGAGTATTCATTGTGCGGCAGACTGCACAAATTCTTATGGTTTATTTTTTCTAAAGCTTTAAATTATCTAAACAGTATGGATTCAATCTACAGTGAGATGCTACTTATAAACAGAAAATATACAACAAAAGATACAGAAAGTACTTCTGCAAGTAATAATAATTTAAAAAAAACCGATTCCTTTCAAATGTATAATGTACCCTGCATCACCTCAACTGTCATATCGTCATAGAAAATGTTTTTTCAAAATAAAAGTGCACATCCACACCATATACCATATACCAACTCATGTCAACTCGTCTCCATATTCATTCACCATGACCTCCCCTTGTACAGGAAATGGTCCATCGAACCAAATACACAAAAGCCCTGTTTATTGTTGCACTTCTACATGCTTTTATCCTGCTTTTTACATTATGGGCATGTCCACCTTTTTGCTATCAATACAGCCACTCACTCATACGGCCACAGTAGTGGTGGTAGCGTTAGCATTTGCGTTAGCACCGGTGGCTACGGCCCTCAGCAGTGTTCCGCTCACAGGGTTGTGCGGGGTGACCTTGGTGGGCCTATTCTCGCTATTGTGGCCGCAGCTACGCAGGCACAGCTGACAGGAGGCGCAGGCCGAGTTGCAGCAGGGTAGATGGCGGCACACGCTGACTCGCCACAGGAACCAAGCTGGTGACCAACAGCACCAACACAGGAGCACGGCAGCCGCCAACACCCCCAGCGTGACATAGAGAGCCAGCAAGGACACAGACACGGTGGAGTCTACACGGGAGGGATGGATGTGAGGGGAGCAAGATGAAGTTATTCATCCTTCATTCATGCTCACGTTGCTTTATTTTTCTTAAAGAGTGACCACTAGGCACTTAACAACTAATATCGGATCCAGCAGTTTTTCAACTTTATGGAGCCTAGGCCAGAAACCAAAAACTGAAAGGGGCAGAGTTATGCCATGTTTCCTGTTTCGTTATGTAGATATTCTACTGATGAGTAACTTGTGGATGAAGCTTTCAGAAGCAGATTTTAATAAGTGTATTTCTACAGTGGTCAGTATACACGGTGGTGATGTGAAACATTTCCAGACACTTTTTCTAATTACATTGGTGTCAGGACAGGATGTTTTAGCTTGTCTTCCCACCGGGAAAAGTTTAATAGTGCTGGCCGAGTTTGTGTTTGCTGTTAGCCAATTACGGCCTTACAGATCCTCCAGCAACATAATTGGTCGAAACAAATATGAAGCGAAAGAAAGTGAAACACGTTCATCCAGATTTGAGCTGGTCTACAATCAGACTTTAGACGATTAATATAAAGTCTGATTTGTAAGACTACTTAACATCCAATTTGATGCAAACTTGTGAGGATCAGGTGAAGCATTCGTCATGGACCCATTGTACACTCACCTGTTGTTGATTCCAGGTTGTGCGGGCTGTTTGGTGCGCCACAGTTCATACGTGTGAAAGCCGGCACTGTGGTTTTATTTACAAATGGTTGGGGTGATGTTGCAATCATGGGTGGCAATTCGGGAGGCACCAACTGACCCGCTAAAATGTAAGGAAGACAGAAAATGAACATGCCGATGATTTGGTTTAAGATTATTTTATTTGCCTGGATTATTAAATTATACTCAGAATGTTGCTTCTATTGGAACTAATATGTCGTATGGTGTTATGGATTGAATGTTTCATGTTAGCATAACATAATCAGTAAACACTTTACAGATAACTGGCTGACCTTTGCACCCAGTAGTCAGGTTCTCTTCCAAGTCACTACCATCCCCGCAGTTGTCAATGCCTTTGTCATCGCACACCAGACTCAATGGAATACACTTGCCATTGCGACAGGTAAAATATGGCTCCCCACTGCATTGGGATTGGTTGAAACCTGAAAATAGGTGACACTAAGGTATTTTGGTGAATATATCAAGAACACAGACAGAATGGTATCTCAATAGGATGATATACAGAGATGTAATATTTCACATGTAAAAGAATATGCTAAATATGTAGACATGTCTTTTTTTACCATAGAGACCTTCCTTCCATGGTGAAAAATGTAGTGAATGCTCTTTAAATTCAAGATTCAAAGGGCTTTGTTGGCATGTAAAATGTACATTTACAATGCCAAAGCACAAAAAGTTAAATACAGAAAAAAAGATACAAAAAGCTCTTTATCTCTCAAACACTCAAACTCACAGACTCACCCAGTCTGAAGGAGGTGAAGTCTCCAACAAAGTCCACTCTGGGCTGCGTCCCACGGGTCACCAGCCTCAGCGTCAGGTAGTTCCCCGTGGACAGCACTGGACGGGGTGGGCTCTTCCCACATAGCGGCGGACCGATGGGTGGAGAGTTTCTCTCCTTGCCATCGTAGAACTGTATGTAAGAGCCCGCATGGCAGGGGTCCACCTGCCCCTGGTCAGGCACAGGGTCAGGTCGTGGGCTGTCGAGTGGGGCAGAGCCCTGTGGGGACTCTGGGAATAGCGGGGCAGGACTGAGCGGTGCCACCCTCAACAAGCTGTACACCAGGAAGAAACGGAAGTGGAACTGGACCTTGTCCTTGGGGGACGCCGCCTGCATCGTGAGGTGGCAGTCGGTGCCCATTGTCACAAAGTAGTACTTTTTAGACTCCTGGTGCGAGTTAACAATCATGCCATCCCCCTTTATGGTTTGACCACAAAAGTCCACCACATTGACTGTCAAGAAACAGAAAAACAGGACGACAAAAATTGGTAAATTTTTCAATAATCTTTCATTACAATGCATCATTAATAAAGTTTAGAATGTGGCTGACAAAAGGATTAGCTTTTTGTCTGTTGTTGTTGCCAAATATAGTTTTTAAGGGAAATTAAATTGGGTCTCGTTCTAAGTAATCTAAATGCACACTGCCATTGCCTGCTGTACAAAAGCTGATGATGTTTGGCATTTTTCTGAGAATTTTTTTTTCTCAAAGTCTTCGATTTGAAGGATTGTTACTTTTACTTACTTTCTTCTCTACTCTCACCATTTTTTCTTGTCTGTAGCCTACTCTCCTTGAATAAAGGACGAACGTAGGAAATATGTAATTACATAAATGCTAATGTAGGAAATGTAATGTGTAATTAATTAATTTTTATTTTATTATATTATTTGTTTGTTTGTTGCATTGTTAAAATACGGCGAGCTCTAACTTGGTCTTGAAAAGACCCAGCCCAATATGGTGCCAACATTGAGCCGCTCATCTCACACCGGGGGGATATGAGCAGTGAGATGGGGAAGACAGATCCTGTTCAGGCGGTCCCAAACACAAACCTGCCCCCACCCCACACTTACCACACGCCCCCATCTCTGGGCTGCAGGCCAAGTAAAGATTTACAGCCACCCCAGAGTTTATTAGCTCTGTTGCCATGGAGGACAACTATATCCCTTTGTTTGACCTCCCGGAATGTCCCAAAAAGCTAGGGAGCCCCTATTGGTGGGAAACCACTTGTTTCTTAACATACAATGTCCTTGGGGGGGGACAGTCCAAAACATGCATGGCCATCTAAGACACAGAGTTCCCAGTAAAAGCTTCTTAACAAGTTGATAATTCAGCACTTGCCATCATTGTAGTCTGAGTAAATTTCGGAAGCAAAATTTCAGGGGCAGGGAAGGGTCAGGGGCTGATGGTATACACTGTAGTGAAAAATGCCTTCTCAAAGGTATTGTCCTAAAGGGCAGCTGCTTCATTGGCTGCCCATGTGTTATCCTAAATGCAGGCTCCCACATTACTATTTTGGACTTCAGGTTGAGTGATTAAGTGGATGCACACATGAAGGCAAACTATGTATGTACAATGAATATATAGGATATACTTAACATAAAGATACAAATAAATACCTTACTGCTCCTCTGCTATGCTAGATCATCAATTCCTATATATTAAAAAAGTGTTCTGGCTAAATAAGCCAATATTAAAGGTAGCCTATATGGAGCATTTCATTTCAATCTAAAATATGGTTGTATGCATTATTATTAGGCTATATTATGTTAAACGAAACCCAGAGTATTAGTCAAGAGTATTGCCAGCCAAAGCCTCTTGATTGTAATTAATAACATCATCGGAAACAGTGTAGACCTAGACCTAGAACTTAAAACGCCGAAGAGGAGAGGGAGAAAGGAGGAGAGAATTATAACAACAGTTATAACAAAAGTATTACAATAGCCGGAAACGTGTTAATAAATTGTGTAGACTTAGTTAAGTTGATTGCAGCAAATGACAATAGTTAGACATGCTTATTTAAATGTGCGCAGAATCTTCTTAGGCCTACCTGTCTCGATAGCTCCGGTATTCAACGTCATTAATCCGATCAAAATAGTAATCTTTACCAATTGTTGAAACAGGCTGTCAATAAGCAACTCCATTTCTTTTCTTTTGCAGCGCCTGTCGCCCAATAAGCAGCCCAATATCTCAAAACAAATAGTTGTACATACGTTCTATGGAACCTGGACCTGCGTCTGTGTCTGTCGCTAACTTATCGCCTTTGAGATTTACTAGTAAACATGGGCCTACATCAAACTACCAAAGATGCTTGAAAAATGTGTGGTGCTGGACGTAGAGAAATATCAACCAGCCTCGTGTCCATTTGAAATCGTTGGTTTCACTCTATCGACTATGTCTACCGCTATTTCTATGACAACACTCCTAATGATGTATTCAGAGGAGGGGCGACCGTCAGCCTCTCTCATCCCATCAGACGAATTTGAAAATCTAAAGTGCCCCGTGAGACCATCTGTATTTTTTACAGGATAAGAATTAAGACACTACATTGAAATGGATGTAATCTAAAGACAGCAAAGGAAAGACCCAGATTCCAGATATTATCCTAATAATGATGTAGCCTAACATAGATCATATATAATATTATTTGTAATATTATTTTATTTGTATATTGTTTCTATAACAGTGCTGTGATGGCCGACAGACTATAGCCCAAATCACACTTCTTATGGGTTGGGCTCGAAATCCAAGTTTTATTGCAAGGTGCTGGTTTCGGCGGAGCTGTGATGGCCGAGAGGTTAAGGCGTTGGACTCGAAATCCAATGGGGTCTCCCCGCGCAGGTTCGAATCCTGCTCACAGCGTGAATTTGGTCGAAATCTTACGTCCAACCTGTTAAAGAGGTCAACTTATATTGTGTTGTATAGGCCTATTTGCTGTTTCAATTTGAAGGACATACGTACAGGTATATTGATCCGTGTGTTCGCAAACCTGTTTAATTCGCTAAATGTTCCTTGGGCTTGGGCTTCCTTGCCAATGGAGACCAAGAAGTTGTGATTTCTGTGCGAATATGTAAACTATACTTTTTTTTTTAATTGTGTTGTATAGGCCTATTTGCTGTTTCAATTTGAAGGACATATAACATACAGGTATGTTGAGTATATTGATCCGTGTGTTCGCAAACCTGTTTAATTCGCTAAATGTTCCTTGGGTTTTACAGCGAGATTGCCAATGGAGACCAAGAAGCTGTGATTTCTGTGCGAATATGTAAAACTATACTTTTTTTTTTAAATTGTGTTGTATAGGCCTATTTGCTGTTTCAATTTGAAGGATATATAACATACAGGTATGTTGAGTATATTGATCCGTGTGTTCGCAAACCTGTTTAATTCGCTAAATGTTCCTTGGGCTTTACAGCGAGATTGCCAATGGAGACCAAGAAGCTGTGATTTCTGTGCGAATATGTAAACTATACTTTATTTTTTAAATGTAGACACATTTAATTTAGGAAACGCTTATATCCAAAGTTTCCTACTCTAGCCATTGAGATGCTTATCTCAGGACGGATCTTACTCCATAGGAAATGGTTCTAACCTGTAACTTAGAGCCGTCTTGGCGAGAAACGCAAACGAGTTGCAAAGTACAAAAATCTGTCAATATTTGATACTTAATTGTCTTCTACGCACACCTCGTCGGGAACTGAGGTAATAGTTTAATATTCGATATTCATTTGATATTCAACTGGTCGAAAGTACTTTCATTATCAAGAAAAAAGTATGGCTCCGCCCACAGCTTTTTTTAAATATTTGCTGAAATATTATTTTCATGATATTTGTTAGATATTCACATTCTTTTGCAAAAAAATGATACATGTAATAATATCTGGCCTCCTCCCACGACCTTTGTTTTGACCATAACGTTAGTCATAATTTAATAGAAATCAATGAATATGATTTCAAACAATAAAATCTCAATAACTTTTGAGTTATTGAAATATTCAACATAGACACACCAAACCAATGAGAAATAATTCGATTGACAGTTGTATTGACAGTATGTTTGTCCATTTCTCTTGGAAAGCGCGACATTCCGCATCTACCTTTCTTTTCTTGTTAGTCGCCATGTTTGCATATACTGAATGAAATGACGACACGAGATGATCACGTGATCACACATTACGTTACTGAACGTTACGCACATTACGTTACTGAACGTTACGCACGTTCACTGACCCTGAACGTGAAACAGACAGATGACAGCTGTCCGTTTTATCTCAGAGGAAAAAATAATCGCTGTCTGGAGATTTTTTTTTGTGTTGTATTTCTGAGGTTGCTTTTGTTTATTTTTATGAATTGCCTTGCGGGCCGGATCAAACGGTCTCGCGGGCCGTATACGGCCCGGAGGCCGGAGGTTCCCCACCCCTGATTTACCACCTGCTCTGGCTGTGACATCTTGCCAACTTGCCAATAAACTGGTTTGCTCAACATCTACCTGTGTCCTGGTCGTCAGAGGAGCCCAGCAATGCCACTTAGGTGGCGTGTGGCAGGGTATACTGCCACACATATATTTTAGCTATTATATTGATTTCCAGTAGAATAATTGGGCTTTGGTTTGGTGTGTCTATGATGAATATTTCAAAAGTAATAGTGCTTTTATTGCTTAAAATCATTGTGGAGTGTGTGTTGTTGTTGGTGGCTGGTTTAAGCAGAGTCAGACTGATTGGACTCTGTTAAACCAGCAACCACGACACACTCAAGAAGGAGCGCTAACATGTCAGCACGTGCCACCTGCTCTGCTTGCTTAAACCATTCTCAAACTCTGGTTTAGAGTAACCGGTTTAATCACCATCTGCCTGTGTCCTGCTGTTGGATGGGCCCTGAAAAGCCACTGTAGTGGCATGTAGCAGGGTCGACTGCTACAATCCTATTTATTGATTTCTGTTCAATTGTGACTCACTTTTTGGACCAAACAAAGGTTGTGGAAGAGGCCAGATATTAGTAGAAGAATTTGGCATTGGTGTCTATGTTGAATATTTCAAACGTTATTGCGCTTTTATTGTTTAAAATCATACTTAGTGATTTCTATTTTCTATTAAATGGTGACACATTTGTGTGTGTAGAACAGTGATTCTCAACTCCTGGGCATTTTGAGTGGGTCCCAGAGCATATGCCAAACCTTCATCTTTACAAAGAAGCCCATGAATTAACTGTTTCAATATTAATTCATGTTTCAATGGCTTATTTCATTGAGTTTATCCCCAATTGTTGCAGCTTTTTTTTTAACAGTACATGAAGGCATTGTTGATTACTGCAACATTGGGAAATATATTTTTTATTTTTGGGTTTGGCTTAATGACTAATGGTCCTGAGGCTAGACCAGTTGAGAATCACTGGTGTAGAAGACAAGTAAGCCTACCTGATTATATTGACTGTTTTCCTAATTTGGAACTCGTTGCCGTTTCTCACCAAGACAGCTCTAAGTTACAGGTTAGAACCATTTTCTATGGAGTTAGATGGGACTCTATCCTGAGATAAGCATCTCAATGGCTGGAGTAGGCCTACCAGATGGGGCAAGACACCTATAATGCAGACATGACTGTGGAGTGTGTGTTGTTGGTGGCTGGTTTAAGCAGCCTCACCTGGTCGGAGTTAGACTGATTAGACTGAGACTGGGTGAGGCTGCACACCTGTGGGGCATTGGCCAATCAGGCCCACAGGTTAAACCAGCCACCAGCAAACACACTCGGGAGGAGCTCCAGCATGTACCACCTGCTCTGTTGTTAAGACTACCACAAACTAAACAATAAACCGGTTTACTCATCACTGCCTGTGTCCTGCGGGGGGAGAAGCCTGGGAAAGCCATCGGAGATGGCATGTGGCAGGGGAGACTGCCACAATGACCTATCACTAAACAACACAACCAGAAAATATGATATTGATATTAATCACGTTATTTGTCCATGTTAGATGTCCATCTTAGATTTCTATGTTTTGTCTATACACTGTAAAAGGTAACACCACTACTTCCTTAAATAACATTAGTGTACTTCACTTATTGCATAGTATCCTAGTGATTTTACGCATGTAATTTTAGTAATGTGCTCATTTTGTATAAAGAGTTATAAAACTAAATACACCTGAGTATACTACACTTGACACTTTCAAGCGATTCATGCGCTCTGTAGTGCGCATGTGCAGAGGAGCGACGAAGGAGAAGGAGATCAGAACTTTTCAGAGTCAGACGTGGGATTTAGCCTACACGTTGGAAGTAGACCTTATCAATAAAGTTTGGAAGCACAACAACTTTTGAGTCTTTTGGTAAGTTGTTCAACTTAAATGCTTATTCACATTTGTTAGCTGTGTTTTCAACTGCATTTCCACAGGCCATATTTTCTGATAACTGCCGTAATTAGGTTAGAATGCATGGCAGGCTAATGCTAACATTAACTAATGTTAGCTAGCTGATATGCCACATAGCCACATGTGAACATAGCCTACACATCGATGATTCAACCTCTTCCCATATTTGTTAACCTAATTTTTTTATTCACCTAATTTGGAAGTGGTAATTTGATGTGCATATTTTAAAAAATGTAGGGCTTGTCGGTTTGTCTTGGCGGCTTCTAACGTTAGCGCTTGGCGAGCACGTGGTGCAGGCTGATATCACCCAACTTCTGAATCCACGTTTTAAATGGTAGAACTTTTCAGAGTCAGACACTGGATTTACACGTTAACCATCGCCTTTTTTTTTATTTAGAAAATGCTTATTCTTGGTTTGTTTTGCCCTCGTTTGTAGACCCATGATGTTGTTGCGATGCGGACTGCTGTCCTACGTTGTCTTCCAGTTTTTCTCGGAGATGATGGCTGTGATTTCTTCAAAGTCTGTTTTGTGAGTATTACATAAAATCCTATAATTAGGTTTTACACAGTAAATCCTTTGCAAGGATGCATTTTGCCTTATTTATAATTTTCCTTTTTGTCT
>OOFB01005339.1:9802-27852 GCA_900323305.1 Trachyrincus murrayi
TAGTTTCATTTACCCCCCCCCCCCCCCCCCCCCCCCCCTTTGTTCCTCATGTCTGAAAAAAACAGCATCTTCCACTCGGGTCACAGCAGCACCTGAATCCTTCATCTTGGGCAGCAATGCACCATCATACGTCACAATACCATGCTGACGTTGTAGCAGCAGTCATGCTTCCTGTCCATGGCCATATACGCGATCTGACGTTATCCTTGCGTCTTTGTTTTACTTAACCATTGGACCTTTTTATATTCAAATTCGTTTTTCCTCCAAAAGCGGAGCTGCGCCAAACCGTGACTAAATGCCGTAATGTAGTCAATATTATAGTGTTATGTAAGGTATAGTGTATGTGGGACGAATATTTTTTGGTAACATTTTGCACATTTGCCTCATTGCCTCATTTGCCTCATTGCCACATTAGCGGAGGTCTGTCATAAGGGAACAGAAGATTACAGATGAAGGTTCAACACGTATTCCTACAGGTAAATCTGTTGATCCTTCTCTCCCCCCACTCTCTTTCTGTTATCTTGTTATTTCTCTCAAGTTTCAACTCGAATATAGAATATAGAACAGGTTTTCCTGGATCAAGGCCTAAACAAAGCTTTTGTATTAGTTTAGCCTGAGTGTGTATACACTACAGTATAATGATTACAAACACATGAGGTGCATTTGTTGGAAAACCAACTTCACCATCACCTCTGCCTAAATGTATTAAGAATTTCTTAATACAGTTAGACAGAGGTGATGGTGAAATCTGTTAAGGCAAGAGACTGGGCAGGCAGCAATGATGCCATTATTGTGGAAACAGTCAAGTTTGCAAGTCAATAAATTCTATACTGGAATTGGACCCTTATGGGAAAGGGAGGGTGTCTAAAATCTGTAAAACACTACATCAGCCCCCCCTCATGGGATATTGCTAAACTGGCATGGGAGGAGGACTTGGATGTCACACTCTCTGATGAGATGTGGCAACGTAGTTTAAAACGTATACATACCACCTTGTTCTGCATAAGACATGCAATTGGCCAAAATATACCCAGGCCTCAACCCTGAGTGCCCGACACGTCGCCCCAGTCTAGCTATGTTAGGTCACATGTTCTGGTTGTGCAATTTCTAGGTAACTTCTGAGTGAGGATTTTCGAAGCAATCTCCTACATTTGTGGTAGGACAGTGGATGCTTGCCTCATAATTGCTGTCTTTGGGGTGTCTCCATCAGAAGAACAACTTACTGTTCTCCAGGCAAACAGCAGCTTTAGCATTTGTAACGCTGTTGGCCTGGAGGCTAATTCTTCTGCAATGGAAGTCAGTGAAAACCTTGTTTAAACACTGGGTTAAGGAAGTACCCCCTTGTTTAAACACTGGGTTAAGGAAGTACACCCTTGTTTAAACACTGGGTTAAGGAAGTACCCCCTTGTTTAATATATATACTGCCTATACTATACTATACTGCCAATGTTTGTTTTTGTTCTGTAAACTGAAAATCTATAAATTAAGTGTCTAAAAAAAAAGTTTGCAAGTAATTAGACTAGTACTAATAATGTTTGTGCTGTTCGACCAACGGCTTCCAAGAATGTAGCTCAAGTGTGTGGGACAATTACATATATCATATACATATATACATATACACGTACCACCCACATGTGGCACAATTTGAATGCTTGAAATCTAAACTGTAATGTTGATCATAAATAAGCTACATTGATTAAACCAACCTTTGTTTCCTTGCCGTTTAATTTATTGTCATTATTATTACTGTTATAGTGTTATTATATTTCCTCTTGAGCTCAATAAAACGAAATTAGCTTATTTTCACTTTACCCATTAGTGGACATATTATTTTATCTCATACTCCGAATGCACACATGTGCTGTGATGATAATAGATGTTTGGAAAAAACTGCAGCAAAGGATGGATGTGGAGACTAGATGTGGTTGTAGACCGTTGTCTTTTAGATGTGTAGCTGTTGTCTTTTAGATGTGGAGCTGTTGTCTTTTAGATGTGTAAACTGTTGTCTTTTAGAAGTGTAGCTGTTGTCTTTTAGATGTGTAGACTGTTGTCTTTTAGATGTGTAGCTGTTGTCTTTTAGATGTGGAGACTGTTGTCTTTTAGATGTGTAGACTGTTGTCTTTTAGATGTGGAGACTGTCTTTTAGATGTGTAGCTGTTGTCTTTTAGATGTGGAGACTTGTCTTTTAGATGTGTGGCTGTTGTCTTTTAGATGTGTAGCTGTTGTCTTTTAGATGTATAGACTGTTGTCTTTTAGATGTGTAGACTGTTGTCTTTTAGATGTGTAGCTGTTGTCTTTTAGATGTGTAGCTGTTGTATTTCTGTCAAGTTTAGCACCTTTTTTTACTGCATAGGTCACACAATAACACATTTAATTTGTGGGACACGGCTTTCAGGGCCAGGATTAATCTCCTCCAATGAGAGCTTGGGTTAAATGTTGTGAATAATTAGGCCCGCTGAGATCACACGATTCACAAGGTGTCGAGAGAAGCTTTTCAATTCACTTGGATGTTTTCCACTTCACCGCTCATGAAAAACAAAGTCAATTTTTGTTGCATATTTACAATATGCAACATATGTGCAGTGAATTTGTGAGATCTATCATAGTGCTGTATCACAAGTCAAACATGCTTTTATGATACTTGCATCCATTAGATGCAACAGAGCAAGTACAGGGCAAATAGTTCTGTGTTCAGTTAATCAAAGATGGTTTTGATCTTGAAGTAGTAAAGTTAAAATAAAAGCAGTTGCTAGCTTGCAAATGGTTTAAGCACAGCACATGTTCACAAGTATACAAGTATATATACAAATATATAAAACATAAAAAGTAATATCTATGTGACACAATGATTACTTTTGCTATCAATAGATGCACACCATGGCTACATATTGATGTCCATTTACAATCTGTAGTTGTATTGTTTGCCAGAGAGAAAGGGGGATGGTAATGGGTGAATGGAAGAGTGTTATTAGTGCGCAGAAAGGAGTGATAAAGAGTGCGAGAGGGAGAGAAAACTATCAACTCAAGCATCGCCCCTCCCCTCTTGCTTTTGCCATCTGATGTCGAGACTGCGTTGCCAAGGGCAACCGGGCCAGTGAGACAGAGACTAGCTGGTGAGAGGGGAGGGAGTACACACACACTGAGCCAAATAAACAATATGGACAGAGAGGACCAATGAATATTCTCCATTTGGTTCTGTGGTTCTGCATTGTAATATTTCACGCAAAGTGCAAAGAGGACTGTTCTCTTTACGAGACAGCAGCGCTGCTGTTTCATGCAGTTAACCAGGGAAGGAGGACATATTACTGCTTTCTAGCAGCATCATCAGCATCGCAGAGAGGCAGCCTGGCCAATCCCCTTGCTGACGTGGTCATGAGTCAGGCAGCCAATGAGCTGGCGGTATTCTGCTCCCCACCATGGAGGCAGGGATGCAGAGGGAGCAGAAGGCAGGCTCAGATCTCTTATTAATGAATGGAGCGTTTCCCTCACTGCATCTCTGCTACTGCTGCTCACACGGCTAGTCGCTCTCCGCTATGATTCAGGACAGCTGAAATCCACAACAACAACAACAACAACTACAGCAGCAGCAGCAATAAGAACGGCAGGAAGCAAGCTCTGGCTCCAGCAGCAACGAGATCCAGCGATGAATGAGGAAGAGGACGAGACCACGATGGACGTGGTGAGGGAACAACAAAGACATGGCGACTCTGAATCCGACGAGGACGCGATGGAGGACGTCTCGCCCACCTCCGCATGCATCGCGGACCCCCACCCTTACATCACCCCACCGGACGCTCCTTCCGCCTCCTCGTTGTCCTCCTCATCCTTGTTCCCCCCCGCTCACGTTCTCTTTCCCCTCACCTTGCCACCGGCGTCCACCCCGGCTACTACCCTGCTAGCCATGGCATCTCCGGCCACCCGGCGGTCCATCTCCATGGGGGACTTCCGGCGGGTGACGGGGGCGCTGCTGGCCCGGTCGGAGCCCCGCTCTGCCTCGGCCACGGCGCCGTCCTCCCAGCTGGTCACCCCCAGCTCCAGCATGGAGTTCCAGGCGGCCCGGCGGCGCCTGCTGGAGGTGGAGGAGAGGCAGCGCGTCATCCACGAGATGGAGCGCCGCCTGGAGGAGCTGCGGCAGGTGTTTGTGCGCTCGGAGCAGGAGGTGGTGGTGCACGGGGAGATGGTGTCCCGCATCTCCGGCGCCACCCAGCAGGGGGAGCTCTACGTCACGGAGAACACCCAGCGGGTGAAGAAGGGCCTGAGGTTCAAGAAGCACCGGCCCACCATCATCTTCTCCTCCATGCTGGGACTGCGCACGTGCCTCCCCTGGCCCGTCAAACTCAAGTAGAGGAGACCCGGAGATGTTGTCACTGTGTTCACTTTTTTTTTTATGGGTTTCACTTCCCCCCCGCACCTACGCTACACTACGATGCTCGCTCCTCACCTCCAATGCGCTTTATGTATCAAATGGGAGCATCCAACCATTACTCACTCGGCTTGCCCTCATGGACACGGCTGCTGTTTCTTTCTTCCACCCTCCTTGCTCTCCTATGCTGGGGCTGGCCCCTTGGCGTCTCTTGTAGTGCCTACAGCTACTGCTGTTGCTAGTGAGCAGCTGCCTCATCAGCACACGGGCGTAGCGGTGCATCTATGTGAACATGCACTGACTCGCAAACTGACAAACCGACCAAACGTCAACGTCATCAATGTCCTCCGTAAACCGTTTTTGTTAGATTTTTCTTTTTTGTTATTGCGAATACTCTGTTTGGCTCTTTTAATGTGGTGATGTTCTTGTTTGATTGCATTTCAATGTGTTCAATGTGTTTGTGTTTTTAATTTTAATTTTTATAAAATGTTGTTACGAATGATTATCACGGATATGAACAGATAACGAGGATATGATATAAAGATATGCCGGTGGGATTACATAACAGGTTTGCGGAGAAGAGAAGAGAGAGGCTTTGTGTTGAGTGGTCTCCCATCCTCAGATGCACAATGGTGTAGTTTAACAGAGAAAGGAGCACAAGGTCGGCGTATATAAACCCAAGAGGACAGAGAGAGGGCAAGGCAGTGATGAACGAGGGACCAAGAGTGAGATTGTGTGGCTGGGAAAGAGAGTAGAAATTAAGATGTTCTGGCTTTTAAATGTTAAAAAAAAAAAAGTGCCTTGGCTGTGACTTCCCTTATTTTCAACAGCTAGTGCTGAAAACCAGTAAGGCACCAAGGGAGTGAGATTAGAGAGACAGAGACAGAGGGAGAGAGAGAGGGAGGGAGAGAGAGACAGAGAGAGAGGGAGGGAGAGAAGGAGAGAGAGAGAGAGAGAGAGAGAGAGAGAGAGAGAGCACACTGGGACGGCTCCACCTGTGGCCTCTTAGTTTCTCATTCGGTTGCTCTGTATTTGGCACGCCAGCCTCTTTGAAGAACCTTTAGAATGTACCGATTCAAGCACTGTATCCTAGACATTACCGGGGGGCTAGGCTAGTTCTCCGGTATGATGAATGATGCTGCATCTGTGTTAAGATCTAAGTTATGGGGATTAAATTCTGGTTGAGCTAGAGGCAGCCAGGGTGCTGAAGGACCAATTGAGAATCTTTTGCTTGAATCTATTAGTCACAGCCTCTGGGTTGTCAAGCTGCTCAGGGATTAAATTGGGTTAGGGCTTAGGTTATCCCATCACACGTGAACGTACCATGCTGTTCTCATTTTCAAGGTTTCCTTTGCAACATAATGGACTGTGAATGTTAGTTTGTTTGCTTGGAATATTTATCCTTTAAATCTTTATTTAATTCCACGCTAAAAGGGTCTGTATCTTCAAATTAGACATGCGGCCTTGTGTCAGATGTAATGTGTTAGTGTATTTCTGCCTCTTCCCGGTCTGATAATAACGCAAACCTTCATTAGGCGGTGTACACTGATCAATAACTTCCTCCCAATGCGCAGTGATTGGTCACATGGTACTGTTGTAGGTGACCTGATTACCACATATAGATTCCACTCATGGGATTATTTTGCTCTACTTCTTTCCCTCCTCCATTCGCCTGTCTTCTTTTACTCCCCCCTTCAGCATACAAAAAAAGGCATTTTCTCATCATGTATGCCAGCCTCCTTCTCCTGTGACTTTGTTTGTGTGCGTGTGTAGAAAGCAAAGCCAATGCACCATGAGAACCTATTTTTGGAAATCATTGGCCACACGGAGAGGCACTCAGTCTCAGCGTCTACCAGGCACTGTGTTTACCCAACGGTGCAGCTGTCTGGGTGAACATTGAGCCATGGCTAATGATGCTTTGTGACTCATTGGCGTCGGTTAAGACCAAACGCACGCCGGCTTGGTTGTGAGTTTGGGTTGCGACTTGGAGTTTGACTTTTCCTTGAACAACGGTTGTGTTCACACGATCAGGCAGGCAGGCATAGACTTGGAGGTGAATGGCCTCTCTATGGCAAAGCTGGAAACGTGTTTAATTGCATCGTGAGGTGGGTGTGAGCCTCACCCCCACCGTAGGGATTAGTCCCTGTCATGTAAAGAGGAGAGGCGCATCACATGATATATTAGTGCTCGGAGCTTAGATTGACCGGGATGCCTGCATCAGGAAGCAGTGATGGAGATGCATGTACAATGAGGCATGGCGGCTCCCGTGAGCCAGTAGATGGGAGATCAGTTGCTAGCTTGAGTTGCTTTTTGCTTCAAGGGCTGCAGGTTCACTTTTATTTCAATGATCATTCGACATTATAAACGAATTGTGAACGATATAAGTACAGCTTTCAGTCGGATATGAGATACTAGCTTTTGTCACTGTAGTTTTCAGTTTTTCATACAGTGGTTTATCACAAATTCAATAGGCTTCAAGTATAATTGATGTGTTCACTATTGAATGTTGATTCATTATTTACGGTGACATTCATCGCAACCAAGGAATACTCAGTTTGACGTCTTTGTGCAAATACCGACTCATAGTTGGCCAAGACGGTTGACAAGCAGGACATTTGGACAAAACTAAAACTAAAGGAGGTAGACCTTACACACGTTGATTCTGATGTATGGAGTGTGTGCTCAAATGTAATCCATTGGCCAATATAATGCATATTTTCGCACGATGCCTTATGTGGTTTCGGTGCATTGGTGAGGACGACAACAATGGTGAACTCAAGACTCTCCGAAGACTCCAGCCAGTACTCCATCATCTGGTTAAAGGAAAGGCTTCATGCACATTGACACATTTCCTATGTATGTAAAAAGGACTTAATTTCCCAAAGATCTCTGGGCCCACTTGCAGAATGAATGTAATGTTTCTGTGATGTTGGTTTCTTCTTTATACCTTGTGGATTAAGGTTAAAACTTAACCTTTTAGGAAAATGTAGGTTTAAAATTCACCCATGACTTCATGTGCTAAACCCATTCAAAGATTTCCCATCATAAAATAATATTGTTAAAATCTTGAAATGTTACAAACTCAACTTCTGGATAACATATTTCAACCAAAATGTTACAACCTTAAATACATACCAACTAATGAACCAGGGAAGAACGTATTTATCCCTTGAATGTATTTATGTATTTGTCTAATTGTGATGTGTGCTATGGAAGAAGAAAGTATTGAACTAAGCACATTTTTCAACCGTTATCACTTTGCTGAAATCTTTAACTCAAACTATTTTGTTAACTGAGGTTTGTATTATTACATAACTAAGATCAATTTAAAGTTTAAATCTAGGGTTTTAAATATACATATACATTAAAGTACAAGCTTGTAGTCGGTACACATTCATCATATGTCAAAAAAAATTTGATTCAATGTTAAACGTCAAAACCTTTGTCTTTCTAAAAATAATACAATTGGATTTGAGAACATAGTAATGCCTCAAGCACGATATATGACAAGTTATTAATGTGATGAACGTGTACAATAATTGACCTCAACTCTGAATCCGATTGTAATGTTGCTTTTTAAAAAGCTCTTGCTTTCTACCATGCAGTAAAACAATGAATGTTTTTTGAAAAGTTTGTGCAATTCTCTTTGTGTATCCTTTACTTGAGCACAGATATATAATGTATGACAGTAGTAAATGTTTCAGGGCAATGTTTTCATTTAAGCCTTTGTCTGGTTTTGTAAGACAAAACTCTAACAAATAAATACATTTAAACTTCTAGTAGTGCAACGTGTGAATTGATTTGTTGGCTGAAGGGCGAAAGCCAGTACAATGACAACATACATGTACATACTGTTTACTTTAATATACTATAATTAGTATTTTTCTGAGTAAGGGATCAGCACCTATTTATGAACATATTTGTGTCCCGATTTCTCCCATCGGTTTACATCTCAAGTTGAACCATCTTGGGACGAACATCGTCCTCAGAAGAACTCTACAACAAAGCTGTCCTCTTGTTTGCAGTCACCACCTGAACTGCTAAGTCTCATACTGCAGCACAGCTGCACCTGCTCAGCAGAAAACTGATGCTTAAAGTAATGCTACAGACCACCAGCACATAGCCTAAAAACATAACCTTCATGTGGATTGTCAAAAATACACACTTTCATCAGTTATTTATAACAAATTAGTATTTTATATTCCAATATATTCATAGGAAATATGTTTTGCGATATTTTAAAACATGCACAAAACTAAAAAACACTTTCTTATTCAATCCCCTGTATGGGCATGACGCCTTTCTTTTGACTGTTTGTTAAACAGGAGGTTAGATAACAGAAGACGGATAATCGGACCAGATAGTGGTGGTGTGTTTCATGGGAAATAAATCCCACTTGACTTGACTCAAGTGTCCATTAGTGAGACAGGATTTGTGGTTACATTAGGCTGATGATTTGACTGTTGCGCAACAGTCAAATCATCAGTGGACAGCTGAGTCTCTAGGTAGAGCATCCTCAATGATGCAACACATATATGTATATATATATTCAGAGTGTACACATGCACATAACACAGCATTATATGCAGGGATAACCCACAAATCCTCCTATTAAGCTTCCCGGGATTAGCATGGTGGCGATCCAGTGTGTACAGTACGAGGGTTGGAGAATGAAAGCAGACGGATGGGCAAAGGGTGGTGGTAGTCTAGTGGGTAAGGAACAGTGCTTCCAGACGGAGCACCGGAGAGTCATGGGTTCGATCCCCGGGTCTGCCACCATTGTACCCCTGAGCAAGGTACTTAACCCTGAGTTGCTCCAGGGGAATGTCCCTGAAATAGTTAAGTACTTGTAAGTCGCTTTGGATAAAAGCGTCAGCTAAATGTAAATGTAAATGGACATCCCCCAACCACTGGTGGGAAAGTGTATTCCTTGCAGCAGTGGTTTCTCTGCATTCCTACACGGGGATGAGAGGATAATGGTTTTGATGTGAACGACTGTACCGAGAGAGAGAAGGTCATTGTATCAGTTCGCCTGTCTGTTGTGCAAGTGACCGACTGGAATGACATCACCTTGGATTCAGGATGCTGGGTTCAGTGAGGAGACGGGAGGGTGGGTGAATGGATGGCTAGTAGGGAAGGGACAGACCAATGAAAAGATAAGGTTTATAGGAGGAAGACGAGGAGCTAAGGGACAAAGGCTGGCAAGCAGAGGAGCGGGACGGGTGTATTGAGGAAGGAAGAAATTAAATCTGAGATGAGACACTGTCTGCACACTTCCTACGTGACATCCTCCTACCTGATGTTACATTCTGCGTAGAAACCTTGAACATTCGGTGCTGCTGTAACCAAGGTCACAAGCTTCAGAAAACAAAATGTCGGCAGCTTGGTTTTAATGTTGCAGGACATACATTATACTTATAGACATCGGAATCAGAATAGATTTAAAGTCAAATACTTAATTGTGCCTCCAGTACCTGCACAAGCCAGTAGATGGTTTTCTGTCTTCTACTGGAGTTTTTATAGCAGTCATTAGTACGAGACATTACCTCAAATTCACTTCATTATTTAAACATCTCCTGCCAGCATTGAACGTAAAGGGCATTAGCTAACCATTAGCTCTCTGGGCTGCGGCTACTGTACAACACATTGAACGTAAAGGGCATTAGCTAACCATTAGCTCTCTGGGCGGCGGCTACTGTACAACACATTGGGGGGGGGGACCGGCCAGGGATACAGGAATTGCTTTTGTACATTATACACTTAAGAATTCATGCAACAAAGATTTTAAAGCACTTCACACAGTATCCCAACAAAGATCTGCAAAGCTCAAATAGATTGACTCTCGTTGTCCTTAAATATCTTTCAACAGGGGCAAACTTACAGCACATCTGAAACCTTCATAAGGGATAGTGACAAGATGACAGACATTAACAATAGATGGAAAAATGTAAAACAAATTCATTCAAAGACCTGCTGCAAGTGTGAATGAAAAATATTTAGCAACATTTAAAACTACAAATAAAACCCCATTTTACTTGGACTTATCGAGCAACACTCGGTGATAAACACATTGTGTGCTCACAATACACCATTATTTAGAAAAAGAAAATATATACAATCGTGCTATGTACAAAAGGCATGCTGTTAATTGTAACATATTTATATATATATATATATATATATATATATATATATATATGTGTTAATTGTTGTGGATTTATTAGTATTATAGGACATGAAAAAAAGTACCAAATGTATATTTAGAGCAAAGAATCCAATGTGCTTGTGTACATCTTGTCTGATAAATGTGTGTGTGTAACATACACACGGTACAGTGTGTACCTTGTGTTTACTGAACACAACGCCTAGCATGGTGGGGCTATCGCTACCAAGGCTTGTGTAAGTGCTACAGAGTAGAGGCGCGTTTTTTCCACAACCTCTCTCGACACTCTCTAGAGGAGGACTCGAGAAATCAGATCCTAAAAACTATCCTCCAATCAGACCACCGCCCCGGTGCGCCCTGGGAGTGTGCCCGGAATCAGGCGCCTTGCGGGCTAAAGTTTCAGCCGAAACCTCGTCTGGCCTGCTTTCAGGACGGAGGTCTGGCGTTCTGCCGGGAGACAGACTGGTAGGCACACAGCCACTTATCTTCAGTCCCTGGACGGGGGGGGGGGGGGGGGAACAGGAGACACTGGGCAGGGGAATTAACCTCTCATCCTCTGCGTTGTCTGGCCCCGAGGCTCTGACATTGCACTCCGGTTTCCACCCGGCATTATAATACCACCAGCCACTGTGTCGCTTCACAACAGAGGGCACGCGTTCGCCACTCTGCCCAGTCTTCAGAAGGCATCTCATTGAGCTGGATGTGCCTCGAATGCTTCTCAACCCCCCCCGACTGAGTTTACAGTTGATTTTGTGTGCACGTCTAGGATTTCTGCGGTTCGAATGATGACGTCCTACTAAATCCTATGTTGTTGCTATAATGAATACCATGTGGGGGGCCCATCATCGGGGCCCATTAGCTGTATTTTCCTTGCCAAAAAGCACCATAAAAAAGGTACAATAGTAAGAGTGTGAAGCTCAGGAAACCTGGTAGGAAAAAGGTTTGGAGTATGAGAGGCCCATGGTTAAACAGGCTCTGGGGGGCCAGCATAATAACACTGTAGACCATTGTCCACTGCGTCCACAGCTCAGTTTCTGGGATTGCCTTCGTTTCTCCATCCTCGTGGAAAAAGATCACGTTGGCACATAAGCCAACTCCAGGATCCTGTCAACTTATGTGTTGGATTCTTCTTTTTTTGGAGGGGAACATTACGTTCTCCAGCTTGAAGCATTTTAAGGAAGTATCCAGGTGTCTTTCAGTTCTTCTAGTATGTGCTCATACGACGATTTCTGGGTTCCCGGGGCCGTTCTCTCAATCCCCCAGTTTGTGTACATAGTTGACAGGGAAGGTGCCGCTTCTCGATGAGTCTCCATCTATGTGGCCAAACTGGAGAGTGAAAATACAAACCAATCAACATCAGGTTCTGCACCTTCATATCCTTTCCGAGAATCAGTTCTCCGTATATCCACAATCTAACTTTTTTTGTTCCCCGACTGAAATGAAGAAGCATAGGCGACTGTAATGACACTCACCCACCAGTGGGGGTCATCAGTGGCCGTGACCACGATGACCTCGTCTTTGAAGAAGGCCAACTGTTCGGAGCCCACCGCCCTGCAGTCCACCAGGGCTTTGACGCGCTTCTGTCTGGGTCTGGTGCCAGACACCTGGTGGAGGAGATTCATTACATTTCTCGTGTTACCACCGGCACATTCAGATTGACTGTGAACATTCACAGATTAGTGTGAGATTCATGTTGGGCTTGTGACTTGGGGGAGATCGGCTGGAATATTGAGCAAGTCAAATCTGTTGCAGTCTAACCACAAGAGGCTAGGTCTGGCGCCATATCAGGGCAATGTACCATCGACACATCTCGTTTTAGTTTTGCCAAAGAAAGTGCAAAAATCAGGTCTTGTGGGACAGGACAGTCCAGTGGTTAGGGGGAGTTTGATGCCTAGCCGAAAGGTTCTGGGTTTGAAACCCAATGTCCACACTCTCACCTGTAAGCATCCTTGAGCAGAATGCCCTCACCCCTACCTGCTCCTTAATGACCTCTAACCCCTACCTGCTCCTTAATGTCATGAATCGAAAAACTAATTCACTGCACGTCACTTTGGATAAAAGCGTCTGCTAAATGTAAACGTCTTTGTCTGCATCACCCACCATGGCGTTCCTGCGTTGGCGTGGAGGAGGCGGTATGGTGACCAGCGTGGCGTTCTGCGCGGTGGGCGGGGCTACGATCGGCGTCTGGGCGGCCGGGGTCGGGTTGACTCCATTTCCCAGCAGGCAGTACGGCTCCTCGTGGCTGGTCGGCGACGCGGCACACTTCCCCTGACCCCCCGACCCACTGCTGGTCCTGCGGTACGACGTGGTCTTCTCAGAACTGGGAGGGTGGGGACAGAGACGCCAGGTGCGTCACAATGTGGCTGCGATGGGGGACAACTGAACCACGTGCGCTACACAACAAACAAGAGTGGAACTCGCACGCCTACTTTTCCACCAACTACATTCAGCAATTGAAATAAATCGGCTAAATTTTGCTCCGATTTCTTGTAAATGGTCATCATTCACAGTTGTTATGAGACTCCGAAGCAACGCAAGACATAACTCAATGTTCAATGTGATATTTATCTTTATAGTAGTTTGCAGCTTGCTTACTTTTAAGCCTTAACTTGATCTTAGACCATGACATAGACCTAAGGGAAGTTAACCCTCTGTCTAAGCTTGTAATGTATTCGCCCTACAATTAGTGCAGTTTCTCACATCGCAAGGGGCAGGGTAGTTAGGCATCTTGCTTGAGGCAGACATTGGGGATCGAACCCAGAACCTTTCTGCTGGGGTGTTCAAAATGTCTGTCTTGAGCAAGATGACCCCTACCAGCTCCTGTTCATGTATCCAAATTCAGTATCCATTGCTTTGGACAAAAGTGTCTTCTTAACGACTAAATAAATGGTAGTAGAACATATAGCAAATAGATCAATGGATAAAGGTCCAGCAGAGGGCACTGTTTGGCCCTACTGTGTGTTTATAATGGTGATGAATGAGGTCTGATTTGTATTGCTGTTTTCTCACCTGACGGGACCTATGTGGTTCTGATGTACAGACTGGCCCTCCCAGGACATGGTCTGCCTGTGGCCCCTGAGCAATACACCCTGACCTTGGGGAGATCTCGGTGGGCGGCTCCCCTGGGTGTCATGGCTGGGCGAAGGGGGGCTGGGGCTAGCCTCATGGGCAATTAAGGAGATCTGGGGGTCGGAGCGACCTGCAGGTGCAAAGAAAAGATGGACAAAGTTGTTGCTGAATGAGAATGGCAGGTATGGAATTATTGGAATTAACACATTATTACCACATGTAATATTGTTTAGTTAACACAGGATTATTAATAACAGTCAGGAGCTTCATAATTTACATTCTGTGTTTACATTTCCACTACTTGTATTGGTGTATGTGGTATTTTGTAGAAAAACGGAAATCTATAGATTCCCTGCTGCCATTTCCTGTAACATACTGCAGAATTTGTATGTTATTTTAACATTACTTATTACTTATGTTAACATCTGTACCTCTGTAATTCTGCAGTGACACCCACATTTCCCGTCTGGGATTGATAAAGTACATCTTGCCTAGACTAAATCAAGACATGTTCACCATCTACAGAAGTATCAATGGATGCTATGCCTTTATACATGAACAGCTTTTCTTTCTGCCTTCAGCTCACCTCTCTGGATGGATTTGGCTGGCAGCGGCGGTGGTGTGGATCCCTCGGAGGGAGCGCTGTTGGCCGAAGGGGTTTTGTACAGGAAGTCCAGGTTCTCGTACGTCTGACACGGCCTGCCGGCTGTGTTGGTACTAGCGCAGTTAGCCACGCTCCAGCGTGACGATGACGCTCCACTAGTGGGAGCTGAAGAGCGATGGTTTCTGGACAACCGAGGGCTTGCCTGGGTAAGGAATCAAGTCGTGAGGTCTTCCATCCATGTATTCCATACATCCATGTATTATCATTATCGTTTCCATCATTCACTTATATTTGGAATATTTGTAGTTGCAAGAAGGAGGGGGGGGGTAAGTCATGTGACCCCCCATGGTGATCGAGGAATCAAGATTATATGGTAACAAGTTACAGCCACTGATTGTGTGACTATAGATTAAAAAAGGCACAGTTTAGTATAAGAAGCATCAAGATTCACAGCCAGGTAGATTGCTTGCCTTCTGCAACACATGACCTGCAGATAAGTTTTAAACTTTCCGTTAAAGCTAGCCCTAACACACACTTTGCTTAGGGCGGCATGTAGAAGCCCTAAACATACTGATGTTTAATGCTAACCAAAGACAACAGTGACCCTTGGTTGGCCCTAAACTTTACCATGTGCAGTGTCAGTTGTTGACTGTTCAACGGTAAGTGAAAGTCTTACCCTCTCATCGAGGTCGTCCTCACTGTCGTACAGCTCCTGAGAAGAATGGGTCTCCCACAGGAATTCCACGTGGATCTGGGAGTTAAACTTCCCACTTTTGGCCAACTCCAACTGAAGTCACATGTATTACATGAATTAAAAAAAAGAGTTAACAATGAAACTTTCAGGACTCCTTTTAACCCACTGCTTCTAACCATCAATTCAAACTCGCCTAAATTTAGTTCAGATTTCTTGTAAATGTTCACCATTTCCGGTTGTTATTCAGAGAGGAACAGTCAACACTTAGAACACTGCAGTGCACAATAAATAAAGCGTGAGTGTGATTCATCAGGACAGCAGGTCCGGTCAGTAAACGATACACATGAGGGAACAGATGAGGATAGGGTTCCATGCAGCGGGAGCCTGCTCCATCCTCCTCTCGGCACAGGAAGTTATTTTAAGGCAATGTGTCCGGTCATGGGAGTTCACCCTTTTTGTGTTTGAGGGTGGTGGTGGTGGTGCACACACACACTGTCCCTTCCCTTCCGCCCCTCGACGAAGACTCACACGGTTACTTGCTTCCTTCCATTACACATAACCATTCACAAATCATCTGAATACAATTAAGATGTGTTGCATTGAATTGTTGCAGTCATAGTTAGATGCAATTTAATAAGAGTGGCTCACCAGCTCAATGCATTGCGCCTGCTGCAGCCTCCGTGCAATATCCAAGGCAGTCTCCCCGGATGTGTTTGCTAGGAGAGGCATACAAATAAACAGTTGTTAAGGCCCATACCGATCTGGGTGATCAAACCATATAACTTACAACAAAATTACTTTGTTGTGCTGATTCTGTCTAAGAGCATTTAGTGTGAGCGCGCCTGCCAAGGTTGTAAACAACAGCAGCAGCACTTTGGCCTTTGTGATACTTGTATTGCGACTGTTTTTTTGTCCACAAACATTCACAATAGTTCTATATTGCTCTTGTTTACATTCGTGGCGAGAGCGTTCACGTAAACAGTCAACAGTGTGTGTGTGCGTGTGCGTGTGCGAGTGCGAGTGTAGGGTACCTGTGTGCAGGGCAGCTTTCCCCTTCAGCAGCAGTTTGAGAGACTCAGACTTGTGATGCAGGACACTGTAGTGGAGGGCCGTGTTCCCCTCGGCTGTTCTCTTCTCCAGACAGTTGCTGTCGGAGAGACACACAACACGATGTCATTTTACAGGGATTTCTTTTCACCGTAATAAAGGTTAGGGGGAAAAAAAAATACTTGACATGACCCACGTATTGACGTGTACAAAAGCTGGTTAGTGCGCCAACCTGTTCTGAATGAGAAAGTCCACCAGTGCCAGGGAGTTCTTCTCATCCATGAGCACAGCAAGATGGAGGGCCGTCTCTCTGGTGTCCTAACAAACACAGACACCGTGAAGACGCGTCCAAACCTCTGTCTCAGTGCTGTCTAGCCACTCAATGACACGGCGGGGCTGGGAACCGAACAAACCAGGCATCCCGCTAACACACTATATTGTCTGTCGTGTTGTGGATGTTTTATTGGGATACTCTGCGATAAAAAAGGAAAAAAAACTAAAAACAAAGCTGGTCTTGTGTTATTATTAAACGTGACTCCTGATAGGAGTGAGCGCTCACTCAGTCAGAAAGGTCACATGGTAATGATTTTCTTATTGATCAAACCCTCCTGTTGCCGATTCTTCAAATAATACCAAGTTAACCGTTCAAAACAGGAAATAGATTGCATTTCGCAATTGGACATGTAACTGACACAAGGGAAAGAGAGAGAGAGAGAGAGAGAGAGAGGGTGAAAAAAAACAATCACTCAGTGACTTGTTTCTCATGGGACTCTAGTTCTGACTCACAAGCTGGAATAACAACACACACACACACACACACACTAATATTACAGACCTGGCCCAAAAGTCCCAGAGCAGGAAGAAAAGAGAGGACCGAACTTGATTAAAGAAACAAAAGAAGAGGCGTAGAGGAAACTTAACTTGATAACACACAGTGGAGGGAGAAATGAGAAGATGAAAGGATGACCACAGGACGAGAGGAAATGGATGATTGGCCAATGAAATGGCAGGGGCCTGCTGACTGTGGTCTCCAACTTACGGTCTGTCTGTGTGTGTGTGTGTGTGTCTGTGTGTGTGTGTGTGTGGGCTTGACGACTCTGTTCAGTGGAAGTGTTATTCATAGGTGCACAGTTTGTCATGTTGATGTATTTCGACCCGGATGTTTCAGTATGTTCAGTAATGTTTGAGTAATGTAGTCCAGGCTGCTGGGAGGGAAAGAGAAAGGCGTCCTGGGCGTAGCGCCTGCATGTATATAAATCACGCTTTACCTGTCCGTCGGGTAACTTGAGCGGCTTGGCTAGGTCCTCCCCCTCGGCGTACAGCTGTAGCAGGGACGTGAGGTCGCGACCCCTGACGGCATCGTACGCCCGGCAGGGGTTAGCATCCTCCCGCCGCACGACATAGCGCCGCTCCGCGTACTTTGCTACGATGTACTCTTTCCTAGCGTTCCTGTGTTTGAATCAAAAATAACATTAAAAAAAAATTTGACCCGTTAACCATTTGAGCCAAAATGATTTAGATCAATGGGGAAATTATTTTTTATTTTATTTAGATAGATAAATACTTTATTTATCGTGAAGGACAATTTTTTCAGTAAAAGTTAGCAGCTTGTGAACTTACATGTCACTTTGTGGGAGGGGCTTAACAGAGTCATTGGGGAGTCCGGCCTCCATGATGTCATTGAAACGCGTGTTGCCGATACTGACGGCCAACTGAAGACGAGGGGAAACAAGATGTGTAAACACTCAAGATAAAAGTTACAATATAAATAAAAACAATGACAAAAAAGGGTGGTTTATCTGTATGCGTGTCAGTTAGGTTTTTAGGAAAATCCTGGACACTTTGTTGTTTGATTACTAATAACAAATACATAGTGGTTGGGATTACCCTAGAGGTTATAGGGCATTACATAACCCCATAACATCATATAATAATATCATATTGTACAATATCATTGCATTACCCTTATTAGGTATTCACAGAGTATCTGTGGATACCTATTGTTATTGTAGGAATTATTATTATTCTGATAAGGAAACGGCTATAGCTCAGCCCCCGATTGGTAAAAAGTTGTGACATATGTATCCCCGATAAACAGGTCTCCAAAAAG